>CM031238.1:757547754-757812754 GCA_018340775.1 Taxus wallichiana var. yunnanensis | reverse complement strand
TATGTTTGCAAATTTCCTTCAGCTCTAAAATGATGTGTCCATCCTCATCAAACTCGAGTAACAATGACTAAGAAGACACCTTCTATCTAATTACCTTCTTCAAGAAGAAACATGGAAAACTAGATGTATTTTAGATGACTAGTGAAGCTCCAATTTATATGTCATGTTACCATTTTTTATAATACTTGATAAGGACCATAGTATTTAGGTGAAATCTTGTTATCCTTCTTTTGTTGTTTCAACTATATTTACATATTATTTGTAATCACACAAAAAAAAAGTCTTCAACTTCAAAGCTTCACTCACTATGGTGTTGATCACCTTGTTGCTTCATGTGGTTTTGTTCAATTTCCAAATTCTCTTTAAGGTGGAGAGTACCTGATTTGGTGTTGAATGTGCTCTTCATTTGCTCTCACTTTAGGTTGTACCTTCAAGTTAGAGGTAATGGATGGTGGATGTTAACCATATAATGCCAAGAATGGAGAAATTTTGGATGAGGTATGAAATGAAGTGTTATACCACTATTTTATAAATGGTAGCCACTAAACCCATATCTCCCGCTTATTTGAAGAAAAACATCAAAGACCCTTCCAAACATGTGTTTCCTATCTCAATTTTTCCATAAAATTTGGGATGATATGATGAACTACGAGCCAGTTGAATACCCAAACATGAGAATAAATCGGTCCAAAAATTACTAGTAAATATAGGATCACAATCACTTATTATAATCTTGGGTGTATTGTGGGTGTACCATGTAGCTTTTGAACTATATCCATAAAACATATAGTGATTGTACTCATTGTTAATAGATGTGACAAGGCAATAAAATGAGCATAATTCTTGAGTCTATCCACAACCACCATAATTACACTTTTCCCTTAATTTTTTGGTAATCCTATGATGAAATCTGTGGAAACCTCTACCCACTACTCACTAGGAATAGATAGAGGTTGTAAAAGACCTAATGTCTTAATAGTTTCTCCCTTGTTACACTAATACCAAACATTCTACCATAGATTTCTAGGCATCCCCTTCAACCCTTCCCTAAATAAATTTTGCTTAGTTTTATGATAATTTTTTAGGAACCCATAAAACCGCCTTTATTGGAGAAGCATGGAGTTTTGAGAGAACTTGACTTTTAAGGGTAGATTTCTTACATACATACAATTGATCCTTGTACCATGATGTATCCCCTTCAATATTTTTTTCTGAAATGATTGGATCATGTTGGAGATTTTGAATGAGAGTGTGGGTCTTTGTGTCATTTTTCCATTATGATCTTTCTTGATTGACCCAGTATGCTTGTAATATGGGCATGTCATATAACAATAGCTCTGTGGACTCATCTCTCATGGATAGTGCATCAGCTACCACATTTTCCATTCCTTTATTACAAATGATATCAAAGTCATAACCCAACACATTTGTGACCTAATTTTGTTGTTCTTCAAATGATAGTTATTTCTCCAAGAATTATTTCAAACTACCATGATCTGTCTTCACCTTCAAGTGAGATATGTCTCCATTGTTTGACTACATGAAGAATAGCCATCATTGCCTTCTAATAATTTGGTTTCGATAGGTTCTTATCTTTGATTTGATGACTCTCAAATATAATGGGGTGGCCATCTTGCATGAGTACTACACATGTGCCACACTCAAGCATCACATTTGATAATGAAGGTTTTGAAGAAATATGGGGTAGCCAAAATAGGAGTGGTACACATGGCCTTTTTCAATGTCTTGAATGTCTAGGTTGCTTCCTCATTCCAATGAAAGGAGTATTTCTTTAGTAAAGTTGTGAGTGGTGTTGTAATTCTTCCATAACTGTGTACAAATATGTGATAATAACATGTAATCCCTAAGAATTTCTTGAGATATTTGAGGGTTTTATGTATCTTCCAGTCCACCATGGCCTGGATCTTATGAGGACCCACTTTTACACCTTTGTGAGAAAATATATAACCCAAGTATTATACCCACATAACTCCAAAAGCACACTTGGAGGGCTTGTCATAAAGGTGTTGTTATTCAAGAGTTCCAAGAACCTTATTGATGTGATGTAAGTGTTCCTCTCATGTCTTGATGTATATTAACATATCATTAAAGAATACTAGGAAAAAATTTCCAAGAACCTTATTGATGTGATGTAAGTGTTCCTCTCATGTCTTGATGTACATTAACATATCATCAAAGAATACTAGGAAAAAGTTTCACAAAAATGATCGAAATATTGAATTCATCAAAATCTGGAATGTAGAGGGTGCATTTGTAAGACCAAAATACATTACCAAAAAATTATAAAGGCCCTCATGTGTCATGAATGTTTTTTATGAATATAATCATCACAAATTCGAATTTGATGATATCTTGATCGGAGATCTGATTTTGTAAAATAAAAACACCATGTAACTCATCTAGCAAATTCTCAATGACATGAATATGAAACTTATATTTTATCGTGTATTTGTTGAGCTCCTTGTAGTTTGAACACATGTGGCAACCTTCATCCTTCTTTCATACTAACACTACTAAAGAAGATTAAGTATTATGACTATGGAGAATAATCCATGCTTCTAACATCTTTTGTACCATCTTTTTAATCTCACTCTTTTATAGATAAAGGTATCGACAAGTTCAAATATTGATGGTTGGTTTCATGGTACTAATCTGAATAGAATGATCGTGATCTCTTTTGTGAGGTAACCCTTTCAGCATATCCCCAAAAATAATTGAGTGCTCACTAATAATTACTTTTAGATCTAATGTTATAGGTCATTTTAATGGTTGAGATTTTAGTGAAAATAGTTGTGCCACAAACCCATATGAACCTTTTTAAGAATCTTCTACATTTGATGAGAAATCACCGGTTGTGTAACTTTTTCCTTCATCATGTGTAGCTCATAAGTCATCCCTTCAAAATGGAACAACATGAACAAATCCTAGAAGTTCATCTCAATTGTTCCCAATGTAGTAAGCCATTGGACTCATAACACGATGTATGCACCTCCCATTAAAATAGCATACATGAGATTATTTAGTAAGTAGTCTCCCACAAATAGTTTAATCTTATGACACTTTCCTAAACAACTAACTTTACCTCCATTTGCCACCATGACCTAAAACTCTAGGGCTAGATAAACAAAGCAATTTAAGTGTAAGGCCAACTTATGATTGATGAAGTTGTGAGTACTTCCAAAGTCAATCAATATTGTCATCCTTTATTTGTTTATGAAACTAATAACTTTAAGGGTTTGTGGGGTGTTAAAGCCTGAAACTACATGTCAAGATATGGTTGAGATTATTTAGCCTCAATCTTGGGAACCTCTTCCTCTTCCCCGAGTTGTTTTCTCCTCATCTTCTTCCACATTGGACTCTTAATTATAGAATAATTTCTTGTCAGGAAATTTATGTCCCTCGCTCCACTTGCTATCACAACTATAACATAAACCTTTTTCTCACTTCTCTTCACTTTTTTGAGGATTCGTCATGTCGGTTGGAAAACAAAGGTTTTGGAATCATGTGCTCCTTGTGAATAGTGAGACCCCTTTATTTTACCAAATCTCTTTCCTCCACATAACGAGAAACTATTATGGATTATGATAACAAAATCAAATTAAGAAGGAAAACATCAAGTTGGATGTTATCCTTCATCCACCCAAGAATGGATCATTTAGGTGATCCTTCGAGATTACATACACACCTAAGGATAGATTTTGGAATTGTTGGATATAATCATCAACTTTCCTATTTATTGTAACTTTTATGTCTAGATGAAATAATGTTCGGAAACTTTGTTATTGTAGTGTGTATGGAGCTCATTTAGTGAACATAGACCAGTAACAAGGAAGACCCCTCTCTTTATTTTTCTTGCACATCCATTTTTATGAAACAAATCATTTTGGTTCCAGATACATTGATGTCATTACCACCTTTTGTCCACTTGAGACTTGATATAAATCAAAAAATCTCCATTAGGTTGATCCAATTGACCAAATCATTCCCATTAAACTTGTGCATTTCCACTTCATGAATCACGTTCGAAAAATGGTTGGAATATCTATCGGGTTTTGTAGAGGATCCACCTTGGTTGGTCTGATTTAAATTTGAGTGTGCATTACTTGAAGAACATGAGTGATTTGATTGAAATTTGTGTCATTCTTCACGAATGAGATAATGGACATCAAATCCTTCCTTAATGATTCTAAATCCACCTTCATTTCATCCTTCACTAATTCAAAATCATCCTTCATTGATTGTAGATCATGGTTGAGGCCACCATTCAATGTTTGAAGATCATAAAGAGGTCACCCTTCAGTGCTTGAAGATTTTGGTTGAGGACATCCTTAGTCACCATATTTCTAACATTTTCTTGAAATTTGGGGATTGCCTTTGATACCCCAAAAGCTAAATATTTAGAATCCATATCTTCCTTATTTGGGGTCATTATTGGAATGACTTACCCCTTCAGTTGAGCTCCAGTTTGTCTCCCTATCATTATGTAAGGGTTGGGTCTTAAGGTATAGGGATTAGGGTATGGATGTAGGGTTTAAGGTTTTGTATGGTTCTTGGCCAAACAGAGAAAAACACAAAGAACACACTCTTGCTAATTTTTGGTAAGCTTTAGAAAAATATAAAAAAACTTAGAAAAAATCTAAAACTTATAACCTATGGAGTGAATTTATGGAAAACCTTAAAATGGATATAGCTTATGCAAAGCAGGTCAAAAGATGTTGAAATTTAGAGTAAACCTTACTTGAATGATTTTTCCAATTCATTAATAAAATTGCAAAAAAAATTGCCATCTTTTGAGAGGTATAGCCGAATTTTAAAAATTAAGGTTTTCACCTAACCAAATTGAAGCTCGAATACAACTTGTAATGAAATTACTTAAGTATATCTTAATATCAACAACCATAAAACACAAAAGTACTCAAAATATAGAAAAATATCACAATATGTAATCAAAATGACTAAGCCACTTTGAGGTGGAAACCTCCAAACCATAAAATAAGACTCAAGTGCTCAATATGATGATCATCTTCTAGTTACTAACTCTTATATAGCCTACTATGTTGCGTAAACCACTAAATCCAACCTACTAAACATATGAAGGCATAAATAAATGTGATCGGACATGATAAAAGATTGTGTTAGCCACAAGTTGTCCATACATATCCCGATATATGACCTAGGATTAAGAGTGTAGTATATGTACATGTACATGTATGTACATATACATATATGTACTTGTATATAAATATGTATATACACATTTATGTGCATATGTACATATATATAGTAGGCCTATGAATGAACAAAGAACTAATATCGATATTCAACAAGTAGGAAATCAAGTGGTATATTTGGTGACTTCTTGAGTGAAATGTTTGGTGGTCTCTCGGATGGAATCCTATATAAAATGTTTGGTGGTTTCTTAGGTGGAACACCCAAGAAATGTTTAATAGGAGCGAGATCTTCAATGAAGGTAACTTAAGTTCCTAGTCAATTTTTATTTTGATTGATATAAGTTAACAAATGAAAATTTATATTAGGGTAATGATATGATTTTTCAATATTATGTGCATTTTAACCAATGGTCTTGTTACATATTGTTGATCTCTTTTGCGAGATATGGAAACATTGTGCTTCATTAGCCCTTACTATTTTGTATGTAATCCTTCATGTCACCAAGAGGTGTTCATATAATATGATAAAATTGTGTAATATCTTTTTCTCGTGAAATATGACCTAAAGATGATGGTTGCTTTGAAAGATCCATAAGTAATGGACGTTCTTTAAGATGGTATATTGTTTATTTGTATCTTCTTCCTTTTAGTTCGAGTCTTTCTAAATGTGTCATTGTCCATGCTAAGATGAATTTTATTTTATTTATTTCCTTTTTTTGAGATTTTTACAAAGCTTTGTCGTGAACTTATCTTTTAGACCAAATTTACTTCTTTGTTGTTTGTTGTTTATATATTTTATTTGAAGAGACATTCACGAAATTTTTGCTAACGTAAGAGCAAGAGAGAGTAATTTACTTCAAAACTATTTTAGGTTTCATTTGAATCGATACTTGAATGCCACTTTTTTTAATATATTCGTATGAGGGAATTAAAATTTGGTTATCTTATCTAGGTAGTTGAGTATAATAGTAACTTGGAGTGGAGGTCATTAATACTTTCAAGTTGATTTAACAAAAATAAACTATTTAATTATTCTTTGCTAAATTCCTAGATAGGCTATAATAGTAATATAACAATGCAAATACATATCCGACCTAAGCAATAAGAAAAGTAAGTAAAACCCTAAGTGCAATGAAGAGTTAGAACACTTAGTTGATTTCACAATAATCCTAGCAGTGTGCGAAGGTGGAAGACTGGCAAAACAGAAGTGCAGGATGTCATGACCGATCCATGAAAAATGCAGGAGTGCGGGAGAAATAGGGACTAGGGCACTGGATTTGGTAATGTGGCATCTGGGTGCTAGGATACCTCTCAGGCACTAGGGTCTCTGCAAAAGCTCGGAAATAGATTTTATAGGGTCACAAACTTATCTGAAACCCTCGTTGTCTGTCGCTAGTCTATTGTGACCTTGTGATCGCCGATGTCGCTAATAACCTACAATAAAGAAGACCACCTACAAAACCCTCAAAAGCACATCAAATCCTAAAAAGAAAGATACATAAATGAGGGTTCAAACTGTCCTTAGTTGTTAAACAAGTGATCTTACGACTGAGCATTGCACTAAATCTCAGACCCAATGTAGTTCTATGTGTGTGTGTGTGTGTGATAAATTGTGCCCTAGGAGGCTCTTGTGTGTGTCACACTTAATAGTGAGCAAGTAGCTAGATGTAAAAGATGTAAATAGATGTGTGCATGGAAAAATAAACTTCCCCTTCTATGAAGTGTATGCTAGAATAACTAGCCCTTGTCCCTTGGATGAAGCTAGATGGATGCAATGATGTCTTTAGATGTCTTTGAATGCAACCTTAGGTGGTGATAGTAGATGCTTAGAGCTTTGTCCTTTAATTTGATCCCATAACATTGTATTTATATGCTTCCCTTGCTTGAATTTCGTAATTGATCACTAAAAGGCCGACCCCTAAGAGATAAGGATGCCCAACAACTAGAAAGGACCCAAAAAGGAGCAAGTAAGATATAAAGAGGTCTAGGGCACATGAGGGGAACATGGCGCCTAGGTGTTGATGTCTTGGTTGGTCGTTGGTGTCCAAAGCCGAGAGAAAAATGAAGTATCGAGGTTAGACTAGAAGAGGGTCTGTGAGGCCAAGAGGGAGAACATAAAGGAACCTAAGAGGCCAAATATAGTGATCAATTAATACTTTTCTCCCTTAGAAAACATATGAATGCAATGCATGTGATTAGGACCTAGAAATGTACCCAAGTGTGTGATTTAGTGTCTACATTTTCCCCACTTTATGTTGGTGAGTGAAATATCAATAACATAAAGTAGATAGAGATGTGTACCTGATAACCATGTAGATCGATGTAGAAGAGCATGTCGATCAAGAAAAAGCATGGAGTGATAAAAAGTGAAGCATGGAAGCTAGAGAAGAGGAAGTAAAAAGTGATGATGATGACCCTAGGGTGAAAGTGTATGTGTAAATGTTGATGTTGTACCTATTGTTGATGATGTGCTTGAAGTGTGATTATTGTGTGTTGATGTTGACTACTACTTCCCATAAGGATGGACCTACAAAAGAGAAGAACGAATAAGTAGTCAAATATGTGTATATAGAAAAGTGTTGATCTAAATGTATGAAATGCATGTAAAAAGTGTGTAAAAATGCTGAAAATAGAAAAAGGAACATATGCACTTGATCCGTGATGAGTGAATAAGATAGAAAACAACTGAAGATGTTTATGAAGAACATTTTTAGGCAATCTCACATCAATTCGGTTTGAATATCGAGTTTTTTTGTGGTGATCTTACGCCCACAAGAAGTAGTGTAGGGAGAAAGGTCTAGTGTTATTCTCCACCTTTGATTGTTTCCCAAAGTAAAAACACCACTATAGATGGTGTGTACAAATCTGATCTAATGTAAATGCCAAGTGCTAAAGGATTGTATGCTCTGTAAAAATCCTCTGTGACAATGATAAAAATGTATTGAATTGAAAAATGTTGTGTATCTACACCTGGTCTCAGGCGCACGGGAAGGGATTGAAGTACTTAGTCGCCCAAGTCTAATTCTAGGCGCTAGGGTCTATGTTGAAGTAAGGAACCAAGTCTGATTATGAGCCTTGTGTGAGACTGTAGACTGTATTCTCTTTATATTGAATTGCGTTGAGAAGTGTCTGTGGATTGCTAAATGGGGTTATTGATTCACCCAATAGATGTCACCCCTCATTTAGGGTGCATGTGACGTCACTAAGAGGATGCAACCCAAAAGAGGACCCCATGTTGAAGTGATACTGGTATGTAGGAGGGAATGTGCTTGGTAGAAACCAAAGCACATGCAAACAATGGCTAAGAGACAAGTGTTAGTGCAAACAAGCATGCATATAGAAAACAATGTAAGCTAACAAGCAAGAAGATAATGTAGACCGCAAAAAGTGGGTTGCAAACATAGGACATCACTCATGATGTCACAAGAAAATCGAGGCCATAATGGCCAAAAGCATACAATGTGCACACAAAATAGATCATATGGAAAATCCCGCATACGATGGCATACAATGGAAAACAATGGCAAACAAGAGTAAGCAAACATCAGATAACCATGGTGGAAAATAGGTTCCTGCAAGACAAATGCTACACATGAAGCACCCGTTAGCATGTTAGAGAGATAGAAAGTATGTCAAAGTGTGTATAATCCGATAGAGTAGTGTGCTAGTATGAAATGAAACAATAACACTTGTAGTATGTACGAAAGTGGATGCCCCAAGAGCCATTGTGGGACTGGTATGAGGTACTACACCAAGCATCCATGTTGCGTGTATTGATCTATGTAGGGTATGTGATCACAACTAGAAAGCAAGTGAACGTGCATGTGTATATAGAAAGATAATGACATACAAGATATCTGACTAGCATGATAAGAAAAGTGTACATGTGAGTATAAGAAAGTAAGAACTATGTGCAACCAAGATATGCAACATGTTGTGAGTGTGAATGGAATGGAATGTAGTGTGAGTGTGATAGGAGCAGCGTGCCCCAGTATGGATGTAAGCATGAGTGAAATGAGGTTCATTTATACAAGACCTATCAGTAGTCAAGAATGAACCATAGAACAAGAGTGTGTCATTGGGAAATGGTTTGACAAATGTGTTGTATGCGAGAAAGAGTTAAACATTGGAGCGTGGAGCGTAAATTGTAGAATGATGTGATGTGTAAGATTGAATGTGGCATTAGAAGAATTGATCGTGAAGCTAGAATGATTGATGATGTAGCATAGATGCTTAGAAAGTATCACTTGTGAAGCGCAGAGCATGAATTGTAGAGTAGTGTCGCATGATGTGAAAGCTAAAGAGAGTTGAATTGATTGATGTAGGAGGTGTAGAAAAAGATGATAGAAATATTGATTATGAAGTGCAAAGCATAGGTTATATAATAGTATATCATTGTGTGCTAGAAATATTGGTCATGAATGTGAAGTGTATGATGTAGGATGTTGTGATTGAGGTGAGGTTCAATTTAGATGTAGACCCTTAGCAGTCAAGTATGAACCATGGAACTAGAGTGCATCGTCAGGGTAGTGAGATGTGCGTTAGAAAGGTTCCATTAGAAAGTGTAGAATGTAGAATAATATAGTGTGATGCGCAAGAAGAATGTGCTAAAATGATGTAGATTGAAAGTGTATAGTGTGTTGTTTGAGAATGTGACACTAAAAAGATGTATGTTGAATGTGTCGAGTGTGAAGATGTGTAGTGTGATGTGCGTAAGATGTGTAGAATGTGTAATATGTGTAATAGTAGGTGTGAGTAGAAGATGTAGAAAGCGCACAATGTGTATGATGTGGAAGAAGAAGAAGATGTCGTAAATGTGAAATGTGCAAGTGTGTGAGGTTCATGTATATAGTATGCCCTCAATAGTCAAGTGTGAACCTTAGCACAAGAGTGTGTCATAGGGTAATGACGATACAAGAGTGTATCAAGTTGTGTAAGATTGCTCAAAGATGTGAAATATGAAACATGGAGCGTAATAGTAGAAAATGATAGCCACCTGGTGATGCTAGAAGGGGGGAAGAGTAAGCGTGATGCCCCCAAAGTGTATAATGGGGATCTATCTGGGCATGGAAGAGAAAGCATGCCATGGTGGTGGATGTGGCAATGTGTTAGGAGTAGTTGATTTACCAAAGGAAGTTGTAGTAGTGAGAGAAAATGGAAATTTATTTTTGTGATGATGAGTATGTGAAATAGTGTAAACCTCAAGAGGAGATGCAGAAGGAATAACATAAACGAACTCAGGGTGATATCGACATTGAGGGCCAGTGGATTGTGTCGGAATAGAAAGAGGTTCTTTTAATCCTTTTGCATATTTTCCTAATCCATTTCCATTAAAACCGTAGTGAAGAAGATATTGATACCCAAGACCATACTATTTGAAGTTAGGAGGAGAGGTGGCTGAAGTATGGGCTTTAGGTGAATGATCAATAGTGTTACAATATGAAAATGGAGAGGGATCTGCTAAGGCTTCATAAACCACACCTTGGTATAAAAATTTAATATGTGCATGAAGGGTTGAAGGGACCACATGCATGGCATGGATCCAAGGCCATCCAAGAAGAATATTATAGTTAAGATTGTTAGGCATGACATGGAATGGGACAGACAAAGTGCATGGCCCTACAAAGTAATGGGAAGTGTGATTGTACCTAAGACCCTTTTAGGAATATTATCAAAGCCACAAATAGAAACATGTGAAGGAACCAAGGAGTCTTTAGAGAGGCCTATTTGATGAAGGAATGTTAGATTACAGATATTAAGCCCGAATCCATTATTGACTAAAGCGTGCTTAACCCCTATGTTATTAATACAAACTTGAATATAAAGGGGGATCATTATCTAAAATAGATTGAGAAGCAATTTCATTAGATTTAAAAGTAATATTCTCTTCATGAAATGATAATGTTGTAGTGAATCTATGATACACATAGTCAAGAGAAGTATTAGGATGAAGAGAAGTAGTAGATAAAAAAGATTGAATTTGATTAGCACACTTAGGATTGGCCTGCAAGAAGGCATTGAGGGAGATACTCATGGTGGAAGGATCCAGAAAATAAGAGTGTTCAAATGTGGGTTTTGTTGATGTGTAATCACAACACCCCTGATTATTTGCAATTTGATGGATTGAAAGCTGCCATCGATCTGATTGCATAACATGGAGCTTTTCCCAAAGTGTGGGACTTTAGCAATCGAAAAGCTCTTTCAAGAAGGTCGGCTTCCTATCCTAACCTAGTGCTAACTACTCCAAAGGGCAAAGAGTTATAAATTTAACACTAATCTAATGCTTCTATGGAGACAGAGATAGATAAAATGCATGAAAATTAAATCCTACTCTAAGGGAGTGTTGAGCAACAACCTGCACAATAAACACAACACAACTAGAATCTTGCAATGAAAACACAACAATACACAATAACCTTGCATGCAATGAAAGATTAGGAAGATGCAATAAAACACAAAAGAGGGTTTGAAACATCCACAGATATGATTTTATTGCTCTCAAAGTTGATACAATACATCACATTTATGGCCAAAGGCACAGATTTTACATTACAATGTCTAGTAGGGAGGTTTGGAATCTCCACAAAATCTCTTACAGACAAGAAGAATATGGGAGGGCATATATAAGGTGTCCAACCTTTTAGAAAGATCCCCTCCTTACAATAAATAGGAAGAATGAGAGAAAGGGAGAGAGAATGATCCAAAATATTGCTTCAACCAACCTAAAATGCATTAAAATCACTTGCAACAATGATGGGTGCCACTATAAAACCCATACCTCCATGTACTTTGCCTTGTTGGGGAAGAAAGGAAGCTCATACCTTCATCATTTGGGTAGGTGAGAAATTTGGAAACATCCTCTAAAATGACGGACTGTATTTCCTCATTTTGAAGTACTTAGTCTCACTAAAATTAAGAAAATTAGTTGTTGTTGTGTAGAGGACACTAAGAGCTTTCCAAAAAGTCCTATTTTATGCAAATCTGAGCTCCTAATCAAAATTTATGGCCATTTGAAGATGAGGGTGCCATTCTACGATAAATGCGGATGGTTGGCTCTGTCTTTTGGACTCCGAAATTGCATCGCACCCTCCAAAATCTAAAATTTCAAAATTTCAGGATTCAGAGCTTTGGGAGATTGCACTACAGATATCTCTATTATTGTTCATCACTCTGAGCTCATGAAAGCTCGAAATGTCGAAACCCCGAAGTTTGAAATTTGGACTTCGGGTTTCAAACTTTGAAATTCTATTATGCGGCATTGTTCATCATTCGAGCCAAAAGTTACGAAATTACGAAACCCCGAAGTTTGAAATTTGGACTTCGGGTTTTAGACCTTTTCCTTTTTGGGGGTTCGGGACTTCAAGTTTCGGGGATTCGTGGATTTCGGAGTTTTGGGGATTCGAGACTTCGGGTTTGGGATTCAGGACTTTGGATTTCGGGGATTCGGACTTGGGTTTTGGGGATTTAGGACTTCAGGTTTTGGGGTTAGATTATCCACTTGGCACATGAAACCTCCAAAATCCCGAAATCCCAAAGTCTAAATTTCAAACTTTGGGTTTCATAATTTTCTTCTCCTCGTGCAACACTATTCACTGCGAGTTCATGAAACCTCTCGAAACTCTAAAACCTTGAACTCGAAATTTCGAGTTCGGTTTTTGACTTTTTCTCCTTTTTTTGTGCTTCTTTCCACCGAGTCCCCAAATTTTTCTTCGACCTACATCCGTATGACCACACCTCCAAAGTCCGAATTTCGGACTTCAAATTCCTTCATTCACCGAACCAGCTCAAACTCTCGAGGTCCTTTGTAATGCGCTCGACCCACTTCACTAACTTGCTCGCCCAATCCACGAAATGTTATCTCCCTTATCCGAATTGATCCCTCATTTTCTCTCTATGGGGTCTTGTTTGTCCAATTTCACCCGAGGGGCCAAATTGGATAACAAGTTCACCAAATGATTTAACAAAAATAAACTATTTAAGTCTTCTTTGTTAAATTCCTAGATAGGCTACAACAGAGATATAATAGTAATATAGCAATGAAGTACATATATGACCTAAGAAATAAGAAAAGTAAGTAAAACCCTAAGTGCAATGAAGAGTTATAACACTTAGCTAATTTCACAATAATCCCAACAATGTACGAAGGTGGAAGATTGGCAAAACAAAATTGCAAGATGTCACAACCTAGCCCAGAAAAATGCAAGAGTGCACGAGAAGTAGGGACCAGACGTCGGCTTTGACCTGTGGTGCTTGGGTGCTAATTTCCCTCTCAGCGCCATGGCCAATGCGGAAGGTCCGGAAATAGATTTTACGGGGTTGTAAACTTGTCTAAAACCCTCATTGTTTGCCACTATAATGTCACACTATGATCATCGATGTCGCTGATAACCTACAATAAAGAAGACCACCTCCAAAACCCTCAAGAGCACATCAAATTCTAAAAAGAAAGATTCCAAAGGAGGGGTCGATCGCCTTAGATTTCAAACAAGTGATCTTATGACCGTAGTGTTGTACTACATCTTAGACCCAATGAAGTTTTACGTGTGTGTGCGCGGAATTGTGCTTTTTGGAGCTCAAACTTATACCCATCCCAAATTAGGTTGAACTAGGTCATTGAGGCAACATGGGACTGTCTCCAAGTTTTGGGACCTTGTGCACTTGAGACAAACCTTCGGAGAAGGCCGGTTCCTCTACCTATTTCTACTGCTACGGCTACTCCTAATTCTGAAATCAAATTATCTACTAATCATACCAAGGGACTAGAGTTAGAAGGATACGTAGAAATGGAAAACTAATATAAGGGAGGCAATAGCACCAAAAAGAAGGGGGTGAACATGATCATCTTTGAGTGAAAATGAAGGAAATGCGCATAGGGAGGGCAGACACACGTGCCACAATCTAAAACACACTTAAACATCCATTTTCATGAAACACAATGGAAAAGAGAACCTGTAAGGGATGTGAGAATGCACAACAACCCACCAACGTGAAAAGAAAGGAAAGAAGATACAATAAAACGAGTCAAGGTAGAGAATAGCCACAAAACAACTTTTATTGCTTCCAAATAATGCACTAGTCGATTACAATGGTAGAAGAGGCGAGTATCCACATGCTAGAGAACCAAATCCAAAGGTCTGCAACTCAAAAATGCAAGGCAATACCTAGATAATACCCTTGTGAATTGAAAGAATCCAACCTTTAAAAAGATCAAAGCTCTAAAATATATAAAAGAAGGAGAGAAGAGGAAGAGAAGAAGAGGGAAACTCATATTTGAATCTTCAACCACCAACAACCATCAATGAATGCATGGAAATCCTCATATAATCTTGTGAGATATGCCTCTCCATGTATGTTTGGCTTGTAGAAGAAGGAAGAAGGCAAGATTTGAATAAGATATGGTGGTTGGGTCGATTTTATGTTTGCATTAATGGATGAAAATGCATTTCCCTTCTTATCACCTACCAAATCCCATCAATATTTGAATTTGAATTAATTGGAGTGTAGCCCCTGTCAGTAGCTTTCCAACAAGACCAATTGCGCATGTGTCGAGCCCTACATCAAAAGTTATGGAAATTTGAAGGGTACAACAAAATATGAACTCATAATGACATGTGGCACATGCTAACTAGCTGAAATATCGACTAATTGTTTAGTTTTTTTTTTTTGTTTCTACCACTTGTCACGCACTGGTTTGTTACAAGGATTCGGTTCCCTATTGGTGCGCTTGGTTGGTTGCATGTTAGATACTCAAGAATGACAGATTGCCACGTGACACAGTGGATCGACACATAAGAAGGCGCAAGGCGTGCATGGAAGAAAGGGGCATGAAATAAGATGGAAAAGACAAGCACGCAAAGGTAGTGCATGTGGAAGGAATGGATACATACCTGTAAGAGACAAGTATGCAAGCGGAGCACGCATCAAAATGAGGAACGTGTGACAACAAGAAGGGAAAGGTGCAGAGAAATGCACAAGGACTTAACCAATTTTGGAAGGCAAGTTGAGGGTACATGCGAAGGGTGCAAAAATTGTTGGGAGGAAAGTTTAACGCACAAGAAGTGCGAAAAAGGAAAATGGAAGAAGATAGAGGAATGAAGAAGGAAGGTGGAAGGCACATGTGATGAGAAGAGTGCACGAGGGGGCGCAAGGAACTTCAACTAAGGAAATTGTGCCAAGTAAGCAACCGTGAGTACGTGTAACTGCAATATCCATCTTCAAAGCCAACATGGGGATGTAAGTTGTTAAAATAACTAGGAGATTTATTTTGGACAACAATTTGATGACTTACAGGGCCATCTACCTGCTAGATGAAGTATATCAGTAGCCTTGGAGTATCCATTGGGTATGGAGTTAGCTTGAGCATATGAGCTTCGATCCGTAACTTGAAGAACTACCCTTGAAGTCACTTGAAGCACTGTTTGAAATATGTATAAGCTGTTAAATATTGTTGGAATATTTCGAACCAAACTTGAATCTCGAAGCAACAAAAGAGCGCACATAAGAAGCACACAAAAATAAAGAAACTTGGGGATTGTTAAGGGGCTTAGAGGTGGACTAGATCAATCTCCCTTGTTCAAAATTAAATACAACGTCCTCTCGTGGTTCTCACCTTCTTATGAAACCTTCGTAGTGAGGGAATTTTGGTTCCAATTCTCTCCACTTCAAGCTTTCTCCGAGTGAGTTGAGCTAGGAGCTTTGAATTTTCCTTGGAATAGGAATGGTGAGATGTCTACCTCTCGAGGGTAGGGATGTTACCAGATGTGATGAGAGCGTCCCTCTTTCTTTTGAACCATTCCTTAGACCTTTTCATGACCGCCTCGGTGCATTATTTGATATCCCCTGACTCAAAAATGCTCCAAACAACTTGAGGAAGGTGAGAAGCTTTCACCGCTGTGTATTGAGAGCATAGATTTTTACGCCATATTTTGGAACTCCATCCTCATACCACTCAAACTTAAACTTTCTCATTTTCTTGATTGTCATCCTTTTATGATCATGCTCTCGGACTTCAAAATCATCATCATAGTTCACCCAATAGTCTTCAACTTGTGGAGCATGATACAAATCAGGAAGGTGAAAAGTGTCCGGATCATCTCGGATGTCAAAATCTTCCTTGGAGTGTATGAGTACATATGTATATGAGAGAGGGAAGCTTCAATGTTGGAAGCCTCATGAGGAATTTTGTAAGAGAAATTCCCTAGAGAGATAGGGAAAGCAATCAACTTCATCTTTCTATTCCTCAACTTACCATTGATGTGAACCAATTGTCTACACAATTCGATCAACATGATCATGTCGCTCGAGTAGTGTGGCAATCTCCATGGACCAAGTTCAAAACCCAACACTCTTATATATGAAAAGGTTGAAAATTGAATGAAATATGATCCATACCTTTTGACTAGGAAATGAGATCTAAAGACAACCTCGAATGTGGGTTTCCCTCTAACAATCTAACAACTTACATTACGAAAGCATAATTCCCTCATGCAAATTTCTGATTGATTTCTTTCGGGACCACATGCGGATATTACACGTACTCAGGAGCCTTCTGAGAAACATTTTGTGTAAGATTCAGGCCCTGAATGGTCTTGTGTTTTCCAAGGCGTAGACCAGATATGAATTCATGAAGAACTTATTAGAAGTTGACACCTGAAGCAATTGGCAATGCTTGTTGTTGTTGATGATTTGTCCCCAATCAATTGTCTAATTTCCATTTAGGATTGTGAGAATGAACAATGTCATCCAATCATGAAAATATTTTGTGTTTTCTTCTCCCATTACTCGGCTCGGAGAATGATGGCATCTGAGAATCCCTCATGGAGTTCATTTTGAGAGAGAGTGTTTGGCACACGGGAGGGCTTCCTTCCTTGCTTCAACCATGAGCCAAGAACGAGGTCTTGAAGATAAGATTTGGTCTAGAACCACTCTCCTAATGAAACCTCCTTGGTGATCACTACCATGTTGTTCCCGATAGGAATTTGCATGCCTTGACATATTGCCTTTGAGGTAAACACCTGCGAGGACCGAATTGTCATCGACTCTTATAGTTCGGGTGTCTGGATCAAAGTGATGGGAGAAAGCCAACACAAAATTTGTACTTTGCAATGACACGGGGGTGGCCTCTGCTCCATACAATCCACTTAGGAAAACCTTTTCCTCCACAGGCTCTCTTGGTCCACCCAACATTCTACTTTTGAGGTCCTCTAGATCCATGTGGGTGACATCATTGTCCCCGCACCGGAGTACTCGATGAGAGAGCCAAAATGGGCTCAAGGCTAGAGAATTTATACTTCATATGGATAAAAAACAACAATATGAGTTAGAATGGAGGTGGTAGAACTTTTTGCACTCAAAACTGCAACTTTCTATTTTTAGCCACTAGGATCCAGGAGTTGTTATTTTGGGAAAGGTTGTTTTTTTGTCTCAGAATTAGTTTTGTGGAATCCTCATCATTCTTGGAACACTTTCGTAGATGTTTGATTGCCATTTTAAAAGACTTTCTATTTTTAGAAAGTTTCATTTTTTTTTGCTTTTTCACACTTTTTTGCTTTTTTTTGCATGAATCTCCTAGTTTTCCATTTCTATGTTTGTTTTCCTAAAAAATCTAGCTCAAACCTTCTTCCAAATTTATGGGAAATTGCAGAAGAGGAAGAGAGGGCATAAATTTAGGATTTTCTACCATAAAAATTCAAGGGCACCTCTAGTTTTTCTATTTCTTACTTCTTGTAGGCACTTGGGAGAGAGAGAGAGAGAGAGAGAGAGAGAGAGAGAGAGAGAGAGAGAGAGAGAGAGAGAGAGAGAGAGAGAGAGATGGTGAAAAATTCACCAGAATCCGACTACCCGCTTGTGAGATATGAGTTTTTCATGGTTTTGGCTATTGACACAACTGGAGAAAACGGGCATGGTGCTTGTAGAGAAAATAATATTTTGGTGTTATTGCAACAATGGAACTGTTATTAGGATGGAGGAGAAATAAAGAAATGTAGAAGTGGAGAGGGGAAATGATTTTTATAACTTTCTTTTGGCAGTGAGTTTTCTCGCACGCACAAGAAGAAGCAACACGACAGTTGCAATTTTCCAATTTTTAACTTTTTTAAAGCTTCATGAGGTTGGGCACAATTTTTTGTCCCAACTATCCCAAGGGGATGGGACAGTTGGTGCAAGAAAATGTGCCTCACCCTCAACTTGACAAGTGGCGGACTAGGATTGGTTGATGGAGGAGGAGAAAAAACACTTAAAAAGCTCCCAATGTTGAAACTAGGTCACATGGATGACCAGGAAAGGGATAGGCTTGGGCACATTTTTGTGTCCCAACTATCCCAAGGGGATGGGACAATTGGTGCAAAAACTTTGCCCTCACCTGGTGAGGACAAGTGGCGAGATGGTCATTTACGGAGGCGGAGATGAGAGGGGACTGAAAAATGGCCTGTGAAACACCTTTTGGGGTTATATGAAAACTAAGAGTCGGGGCTAGGATTGGGCACATTTTTGTGTCCCAACTGTCCCAAGGAGATGTGAAAAGCTGGTGTAAGAAAATGTGCCCTGCTCTGGTGATGACAAGTGGCACACTGGGATTTAATGACGGGAAGAGCCGAGGATGGGTGCAAAGATGCTTAACTTGCTAGTTTGAGCTCCACCGGGGTCACATGATGGTCCAGGGGTCTATCTTGGGACTTGGGTACAATTTTATGTCCCAAGGATATGGGACAGTTGGTGCAATAAATTGCGCCTCAACTTGGGAGTGGCATGTGTCCACCCAAAAAATGACAAACTCCCAAAGCATACCTTGGAGAGAAGCTTGATGAAGACATATCTTGAGCATCCAGAGGTATTTTTAGGAACTTATTTATATGATTTTGATCTGGAAACATCATTTTGAGTAGGATAGGATGGGTCTAATGTCCTTATTATACGTGTAACTCTCTCAAAAATAGCCTTTTTCACGGGAGTGCAGGTTATGCATGCAAAAAATAGATTGTGGGAAAAAATTCTTATATGTTGTAAAGATCCTAAGACCACCATCACTTAGAGCACTGAAATAACTTTCCAATGATATTTTTGACCTCCAAATCTTCCTAGAGCTCCGGAATCGCTTCTTGAAGCTCGGGTGTTGTGTTGATCTCGCAAGCTCCTACACCTTCAAAACCCCGCTTTTGTTGAACTTATCCCAAAACTTAAGAAACTTTCCAAAATATTCCAAAATCAGTTGCAAAATGTTACTAGCTGCTCAATACTACTCCTTTATGAATATGGGCTTTCAACTCTGCTCCGAGGGATGTGCACTTTCCTTAGAAAGGCTAAAAATAGCCATTCCTAAGCTTCTTGAAAAGTCCACTTTGAAAGGTATTGTCTCAGAAGGACTTGAATGAACTTGTTTTCCTAAATCACCCATGGACAAGGTTGAAAGAACACACAGGACTACTTGAAAGGGTATGATAGGCCCGACATAGGGGATTAGTTTATCTGGATGAGGGCTCGGGAGGACTGGTGATCAAGAAAATTGGCAATAGGGTAAAGTTGTCATGCTTTCAGGTTTGAATTTTTCCCTTGCAAAAACACATGACAACAAATCCATAATCCTAAACTTCAACATTTAAAAAATGATGTAATCTTTGTTTACTTTTAATATTATCTAGAAGCTATGTGGATTGAAAATGGTCATCAATTTAGTTTACTTTTTCTTGGACAAATTTTCTTGCAATTTGAATGCAATACTTAATTTCATAGTATTTATTCCTCTTTTCACTTTTATACAAGGTAAAATTATATGATATTTTTCAAAGCAATGGAATGTGTGTTGTTCAAGGAGATATGTATGGTATATGAGTAGAGATTCAAATTAAACTTGTGCAAATTCTCCATCCCAAAACTTTTCTAGCATCCTCCTATTTTGTATAAAAAGGGAGCTTAGAAACAAGGCATGCATCTATCAAAGAAACATCAAAAGCAAAATTTTGTTCAATATTTATAAGTTGAAAAATTCCAACCATTCCAAAACTATAGCGCACGACACCAAAATGGGTGTTTTTGAATAGAGGTGGGCATAAATCGAAGCATAACGAGATGGAGAAATTTTGTAATTGGTTACAAGTTTGTTGGATGAGGTAGTAGGCTCATGTGGCATGGAAGAGTGGTTGTAGGGGAGTTTAGGTGAGGCACTAGTGGCGCCATGGTTGGAGGATGTGCACAAAAAGGAAGTTTGTAAAAAATTCCTTATATCCTCTCAAGAAAAATAAATTGGTAGGCGTGCACAGTGCAACCAACCAAACTCCACAACCTCTGCATGCATCATCTCAACCTATTCTTGAAACAACGTGGTTTTCAAAATGGTATTCTTTACGAGGCTTTAAGACTATTCAAGGAAATGTGGTCTCATGGATTTTTATGATGGTAGGGTATTCATAACATGTATCTATTGGAAATGTCTTACAAACTTTGTAGAAAATGCAATTGGAAGGTGTGAATCCATATTCTACCACTTGTGTCAATATACTACATGCCTATGTTGAAATGGGATCTTTATAACATGGTGTGGATAGATAGAAATTTAAAATGAAAAGGGATTTTTAAGATGTCGTAGTTACAAATGCCCAGATAGATATGTATGTAAAATATACACCCATACATAACGTACACGAATTTTTGACAAAGCACCTCCAAACAATGTGGTTTCATAAACAATTATGATTGTAGATTATGTTGAACATGGCATTCTTGATGAGGATTTAAGACTTTTAGAGAAATGTGGTATAATTTTATGGGTTGGTACGCTCATACGGGATATGCACAAAATTATTTTGTTGAAAAGGTGTTGGAAAATTTGAAGCAAATTCAATTGGAAGGTGTGGAGCCATACTTCACAACCTTTGCCAACATACTCCTAGACAATGCTAAAATAGGAGCTTTAGATAGAAAGGGGATTCTTGTCAAATGTTGTCTTTGTAAATTCCCTTCTAGATATGTATGCATATTGTTGAATCATACACAAGGCATGAGGAATGTTTGAAAAAATTCCTCATAGCTCTTTTCCTTCCCTCGTTTGTTGTCACAAAAGCACATTGGTTGTCGATGTCCGGTCAATGGTAACATATAAACCCCAATATATCATGATGTTTACGCCACTAGGAGTGAGGAAACATTGGAAGTTCCCTCTCACTAACATAATGGTTGATTGGTTGTGAGATAAGTATGTTTTTTCCTTGCTTCCAAGGTTATATATGCCTCTCAAAAAATAAATCTTGCATTAGTTGGTCGGTCTAGTCGACAATAACATATAAAATCCTAATATATCACAACTTATGCCAATGAGATTGCTGAATGGAAGTGCCCTCTCACTGACATAATGGTTGTTTGGTTACAAGATAAGTATGTTTCCTTTCTTCCAAGATCGAATCTCTCTCAAAAAATAAATCCCACAATGGTTGGTTGGCCTTGTTTGTGATAACATAGATACCCCAATATATCATGATTGTTATAAGTGGCCCTCTCACTAATATAATGGTTGATTAGTTTTGGGATGAGTATGCTTGTTGCCTTGCTACCCAATTCTAATATGCCTCTATAGTGCATCTTGGAATTGCTTCGCCAAATCTAAAAATATTCCCATAATTTGGTATAGGCATAACTATTGCACCTCCTTTAGGTACAACAAGCGCGTCATTAATAGTGTGTATACAATGGGTATGGTTGTAACCCCAATGTTGAACACACTTCCTTAAATTTGTAGTATGACGAGCATAATTCTATAATAATAGTCTACCTCTACTTTTTGGTTGGTCAATTGGTTGGCTTGGCCCACGCTAACATATAAACCTCTATATAACATTATTCTTATGTCATTAGTGGTGAGGCCACAATGGAAGGGGCACTATCAAAATCCTCCACAATTATCTCCTAATGCATGCCTTATTACCCAAGTCAAATATGCCTTATTACCCAAGTCAAATATGCCGCTTTAGTACATTTTGGAATTGCTTTGACAACTCTAAAAATCCACCTACTTACTATCAATGTAACCATTGCAGCTCCTTTCAAAGGAGAAACTTGTAATAAGCTATTTAACAAACTAACAAAGTTCTCATATTATTATCTGTACATTTAATTTTATGTAATATATTTTTAAAAATATGATTTATTTCTTTAAACAAAGTAGCATGTAGTCCTCAAAGTGTATGTTTTGGAGTTATTTTTCACTCTCATGTCTCATAATTGTAATTATGAACTATGTATTCTGTTAGATGTTACATCATAGTAGCAAGCGCCATGTATCTTGTTTTAATGACCCATGGGTGATAAATATGTCATAACTTAGTAGCTTATTATGAAGGTGTTATGGTAATTTATGAAGATTTGATTTTTTATCAACTAAAATGAATGGATCTGTTACATTTACTTGACGTTAAAAATATTTACTAAACAAATATTTTCCATAGAGCATGTAAAGTGATAATGGTAGCTAATCTTGTTGGAGAATGCTACCACACATTCTTTAGCAATCATTCCATTCTCTGCATAGAAACATTTTATCAAATTTAGCATAATAAAGTTCAAAGTAACACCATTGTTCATTATCTCCTTAGCATTGAGATCTTTGCCACCATCCTTTTCACATTTTTACTAAACATCCTCATTAAAATGCGTATAATAAAGGCGCTTTGTTTAAAATTGTAATTTGGAAAAAACAAACGGTATTAGTTGAAGACAATTACCCCCATTACCAATTTGAATGAATCATATTGATTGAGTACTTGACAACGTTGAAGGATAACTAATGAAGCAACTATAATTGATGACCAAAAAGCAGTTTTGTTGACGGTCTACTAAAGAAAGGCTTGCTAAGTTGTTGATCGTCTTTTTAACTCGTATGATTTCTCATGACTTTCAAATACTACCCGTAATGAAATATGTTGATTTGTTAGTGACTTACACTTTCTCTTACAATGCAACGATGAAAGACATTAAAGAAATTCAATACCGAGAGAATATTAGCGATGGCAAGTGAGTAACATCGTAGTTTAAGACTTTGAGAAGAAGTCATTCCATCACAACTTCTAGCTTGAACATATGTAGCTTTTTGCTATGAAAGTTTCCAACAAGTGCCATGAAGGTGATCCCAAGACAAAGGATTATGGGATTTTAGTTATGTTTGAATTTTCAATTTTCAATTCATGTTGCCCATCCAGGTTAAATTTGTGATCGTTTACATGTTTTTTTATGATTTTCGATGTAAAATACTTGCAAATATTTGAAAAAATTCTCACACACTACTTGTAAATTTAATATGTGATTGTCATTTTAATATAGATTTGTATGTAAATTATGTTAATATATATTTAAAAATTAGATAAATATTAAATAGTTGGTATGAATAACACATTCATAGTTTTGAAGGCACATCTTGAATTGAATTATTATTGTCGCCCAAAAAATTTTGGACATGACATAGGTGGCCGTCAAATTTAACCACAACATCCATCTATTTTTGAACAACTAGTGGTCACCGCCTCTGTCATTTCTTGTCGGCTATTGGTCTCACTTTTTGTAATTGGTGCAACGTCATCATGGAAAACTAATCGAACTACTACAAAGGTGCATGGCATAAACAAAAGATATTTACGAAATGGTAAACTGTAGATGTCAAATGGCCATATTGGTGATCAACCCGGACCATACCGAGAAGATATGCGCTCAACAAAGTTGAAGTGCCCCCTTAACACAAGCACCTATGCATATCCTGTAATCATTGTGACTAATGTAGAGCTCTTGCCTTGGCAACAACTTGTTGTGTTTCTTGCCTTGTCACGGAACACAAGGTACATGATGAGTGCATTAATTGACTTATTATATCATATATATTGCTATTAATTTATTCCTAAAAATGTTAATTTATGCATGGGGGATGTTCTATATAGTTGTATCCTAAGTGAGATTGATGCATTTCTCTTGTTTTTGTTTCATGCGAACTATTGACCTTAAAAATTCCTACTAACTGCTTTTGTGAGTAATGTGATGATGTGTGCAGGATAATAATGAGCATTCGCTGCCAATTTTGGGAAGTTACAATCAAGAAGGACGATTCTTTTGCCATCATACCATTACGGGGAATTTTTCCATAGCAAGCCTACAAACAAGAATCATGTTTTTAGCTATATTACATGATTTCAATGAGCTTTAATGAGGTTGTTATTGGTTGAATTTGTTGCCTATAATCATGGCACGTTCTGTAACTAACTATGTCTATAAAGACACCTTGAAACAATTTCATAGTAGTTGATAGTAATTTACAATACAATTTTATATCAGTTGGTATTTACTTTCAGTCTCATATTGAAATATGTTTTGGAACTCATTTGAATCAATATAGTCGATGTTGTTTTGAATATCTTTTGGTGTTAAGAGTACCTCAATCCCAAGGGAGAGCAAGGGCCCACTCAACCAAGGTGATTGGAGGATTGATGTTTCATGCATGATCGTTATTTATGATAAGTTCAAGTTTCAATGCTTTGATTTGAATGTTTATCTGAATGCAATTACTTATTTCCTTGCTTTAGTATATTTCTTTACTATTATTTCAGTTCATGTGTGCATTTCAATTTTGTTATTTCAATTCGGTGTGTGCATTTCAAATTCAGTTAAAATATTTCCTTTGAAAGCATTTTTATTACAACAACGTTGTTTTAGTAGATTACATGTATTTCCTTTCAGTAGTTTAGCATTGCATTTACTTTCCATATATTAGAGGAGAAACAAGGGGAACCACACCAACCAAAACCCCACAAAGAGAACCACCACAACAACTGAGTTCATAAGAATTCATTGCATGATGACCTAGACACATTACTGGTTTTATAATGACACCGACAATTGAATTTGTTGGTTAAATGATTGGAGATTACAACGACCCATCATTTTTGGCGTCGTTTCCGGGGACACCATAAGCACAACACGTCATTCTATTCACCTTACATGTTATGGGTGTTAGTGAAGTTAATATATGCAACCAGTAGGAGTCCTAAGCCTTGTTTACATGACTAATATTGATGCACATGCCACGGACACTCAAGGGAGATTTATACCTCGTAATATTCAAATAATATCTCCAAACAGAGCACAAGTAGGGAACATTGAAAGTGACATTGAATCTAATATAATGCCTAGGAGTAATTTTGAACAATCTACATCATCTTATTTAGAACCAGAGCAACTTTTAGAAATGGGAGACAATGGGAATGATGAGGACCGACCTTTGGGTAGAACCTTTACTTATCCCATTGTCCTAAATGAGGATGAGGATGCACCCATGAAAAACATCTCTCCATCCATTCTCCCTATCTTTCGAGGAATGTCCACAGAAGACCCAGACCAATTCTTATTTGAATTCAAAGTTCTTTTCCAAACATATGACTACAAAATAGACAACCAGAAACTCAAACTTTTTCCTTCCACCCTCAAAGAATCTGCCATGAGGTGGTTCATGGGATTTCCCTCTAACTCCATTCATTCATGGGAGGACATGGAGACATCCTTTTGGAAAAATACCAAGACTACTGCAGGGGGAGAGATAGGAGAGAAGAGTTCTTCCAGATAAAGCAAAAAGAAGATGAAAATATGGAAGATTATCTCGGACATATTTATTTTTCTCCATGAAGGAGTGGTTATGAGTTAAATACAAAAATAAATAAACAATCTTCCTTGAAGGACTTGATGATGAAACCAAAGACTCCCTCCATCTCATGGGAGGAGGTGATGAACACAAAATCGCCATAGCACAGGTTGTTGAGTTATGTAGGAGTTACACTAGAGCAAGAGGAGGTATAAGGCGAAGGAAAACATCAAAGAATGCCCTAGGTACCTTAGAGCTTCCCGAAGAAATGGCTAACATGAAAAAAAAAATCTTCTCACGGTTAACTTCAACCATAGATGGGCTGAAAGCCAAGAACAATGTTGCAAAGGAACCTTTAGATATATATTGTCCTAAATGTAGGAAGAGACATCCTTTGAGAGAATTCCCTTTGGATGTCATAGAAATGTGCTTGATCGTGATGTCTCTAACCATGATACCAATCATTGTAATCTCCTACCTTAGTTGAAAGAGAGATTAAATGTCATAACTCAATCAAATGCAGAGGTAAACTTTGTGCAGCGATCAAATAACCAGTTTGCTTATGCCCCTAGACCTGCTCAGAACCCCTGGATGATGTCATGGCCTAATCAGGCTCCTCCACCAACATGGGGACAACTTGACTGGACACCACCAAATTGGATGGCTTACCCACAACCACCACCATGGGTGCCTCCATACAATCAGTAAGGTTGGGCACCACCAACCAATATACCACCATGGAAAAATCAACAATGGGCACCTCAACAAAATTCTAATCAGCCAAGGAGGTTTGCACAACAACAACAAGCTTTAATGCCTCCACCACAACAAAATTATCAGCAAGGGAAAGTAACACAAACTCAACTCCCATCCCACCTGTCTCAAACCCCAAAAATCAACAAACAACTTCAATTAATGAAGCAGGACATGGTGAGACGATGCAATTGAATGCCATTAATAATGTACAGTTGAGGTCTAGAAGAACAATAAACAATCCTCTTATAGTTATCATAGAAATACCAGGAAAAATGAGCAAATACCAGAGGAAAGTGGGGAGATACTCGAAAAAATAAGGAAACTAAACATGTTCCACAAACACGAGCCACTAGGAACAACCAAGGAAATGATAGGAATGTACATGCAGCTCCTTTCCCAGAACAATTAAGAGAAACACATAATGAGGAAGAAACAACACTAGTTCAAGAGCTGAAAAAGATGAACATTGAGGTCCCACTTCTGAGAGCAATAACGGACATTCCTAAGTTAAACTAGACTATTAGAATCCATTGCATAAAAACACAGGAAGGAAGAGGAAGTACCCAAAAATAGTAGAAGGAAATCTAGTTGATCTAATAGCTGGAAAGATTCTTTCACCAAAATATGGGGATCCTAGGAGTCCAGTCATTACTATTTTTGTAAATGGTCATCAATAACTAACATTTTGGTAGATCTTGGTGTTGCCATCAATGTTATAACAACTAGATATGTTCAATTTATTGTCTTTAATAGGATTGCAGCCAACCAATACCATTCTTCAATTGGTAGATCAATCTATTGTTGTACCAGATGGAGTAATCAAGGATGTTATGGTCATAGTTTAATCTTGGGAGTATCCTATAGATTTTATGGTCTTACAACCTAAAGTTCGGAAATTAGGATACCCAGTCATCTTAGGAAGGCCATGGTTAGCTACTGTTGTTGCATACATTGATTGTAGGTCAAGAAAAATGACTATTTCGAATGGGCAAAAAGAAAAGAATATTTCACTTTATCCTCCTGCCCAACCATATGTGGATGTTTGTGAACGTGTATGGGTAGATTTTTCATATACTAACAATATGAGTTCTTATTTGGCCACCATTATAGTGAAAAATCATATGGAAGAAATTGTTGAGCCATACACAATGTCTGATGAAGAGGATACTGTGGCTACGAAACCAGACCTATGGCTATGGAAATTCAAACTGTGGCTACGGAAACAACTGTTTTGAACTCAACGGATAATATCACCTTAGTAAGTGACATTTCTATTGAACATTGTGAAGAGAACTATGATTATCATGAAGAACATACAGTCACTAATTTCCATTGTCCTTTAGCCAAGGTTATGTCCCTTGAAAACATGACTATTTTACACATACTACAACCTCATGTTTGTCCCTTGAATTCTTTGATTGTTGATGCAGAGCTTGCTATTATGAAAGATACTAAACAAGTGATTGTTGAAATAGGAAAAGAGCTGACCATTGGTAACAATTTAGAATCCTCCTAGTACCAGAGACTCCTCTACAAAGGAAGCCCCTGATACTCCCTCCACTTCTTTGTTAGAGGAAACAAGTGGTCAATACTCTAAGTGCCATGAGTTCACTTGCTCTTGGGCCCCTTGTTCCTTCCTCTTCTTCTACTACTTTTGCTTGGGTGCAACCCATGGTTGACAACAGAAGAGGAAATCTTCCTCTCGGATAACGGGGCCTGATTTTGATGATGTAGCAGCTCTGCTAGGAAGAACTCCTCCCCCTCCAGCTAAGAGAGCCAAGACCACTTCAAGGATAGTAATTGATGCTCAAGGCCAACAGTTCTTGGAGGTTGCAAAGCCCAAGGTTGATAAGGCAGAGCAGGATCTCTTGGTCTCTGATTTAGAGCTTTCTAGAATCCCAATGGGGGAATCCACTCCTGAGAGTGAGGTTCATAACCTTCAAGAAACAGTGACAAAGGTTATTGAACGAGTAGAGAAGGGCAAGCAAACTATAGAATAGTTGGAAGAACAGAATCAAGTTCTTTCCAACTTTATCAAGTCATTATTGGCCAAAGATAAGGTTTTGGATCCTGCCCCACTGGCTGCTCTTCCGCCCCCCATGATTCTCAGCCAGGATGAAGTTCAGAGCATCAAAGATATACATAAGTATTCTACTTATGGAAAGGCTTTGGAAGCCATGGTTGATGATATGATTATAGTTGGCTTGAATTTCATTGAGGAAGCCTTCAAGGCCAACGAGAAGGTGATTAATCAACATAAACTCACTTCCTCAATAAGGGTTATGGATAAAGAGCTGAAGCTCTGGACTAGTTGTATTACAGATCTTCGCCTTATGGGCCAAGTTGATGAGAAGATCCTGTTGGTCAACAAGTGTATTTGATGATGCCAAGAATAACTTGTCAAAGGCATGGGTTTTGGTGTCGAATGGAAAATGAAGGTTCTGGAAGAAGCACTGGGTGAATTAAATAACGTGTGGCAGAAAGGAGAATCTTTCAAAACTTGTGTTTCCTCTGCCTTTAAAGATATTCATTGCCATCTTCATGATGAAACCTCAGGTGTTCCTTTCTCTCTTCAAGAGATCAAAGCTTAGTTCAGAACATTTATCAAAGAAGACTTGTTCAAAGAAGAATTAATTACCAAAGAGAAGATAAAGGACATTTGCTTCCTTCAATCTGCAATTGCTGAGGCAAATAAAGAATACCTGGAGCATACCAAGTTCGATAAAGATATGGAAAAATGTCTAGGCACTTGGTCTCACGCCACTGCCAACACAACAATCCCACGAGGTATGGAGATAGTTGAAGCATTGAAGAAATTCAGATATCGAGATCCTCAAATCAGTGGGCCCGCCTCAACCATAATCGGATGTTTCTTCTTCTGGCTTCTCTTTTCCTCCTCCTATTTTTAAGTGTTGAGCTCCTTGTAAATTAATTAAGGATATTGTATTGAGCATTTCCTTAATTAATCTTTTAGTTAAAAGAAACGGTTACCAAGTGTAACTAATTTGTAAGCTATATAATGAGCTCTCCACGCCATTCTAAGGGTTGGAACTCTGACTATTTTGAAAGTGTAAAAGAGTTAAAAAGCTATCAATACAAGAAGACTTCTCTTTCTGTTTCTATCTGTGGTTATTCATTCTTTCCTATTTGTTAAAATTATTAAATCATTAATCTATTTTGCATCAAGAAGCTTTGTATTCTTGTGGATGTCATCTCTGGAACTTTGTGTCTATGAAATAACATCTTATGGCTTTAACGTAAATGATTTTGTTCTATATGATCCTAATTCAAAGCATTTATAAGGAATTATTTTGCTATCTATATTTCCTGAGAATGCTACTCTTCATTTTCCCACTTCCTAGTTCTTGTCCTTTTGTATTGATAATCGGTCATTCAAAACACTTCCATGATATCAGAGTTCCTCTTTAAAACTAAATGTTGTACATTTGTAAATAGGTTTTGCCTTTAAATAAGGGAACCTCTCCCATTAAAGAGGAGGGACTTATGTCCCATGACTGTTGCTTTCATTAAAGTCCTTATTTGACAACCAACACCAGGTCACTGGAAAGAAATAGTTACATGGGTTAACAGATATTTTATTTGTGATGGGCAGCCATCAGTACTCGAGGTGATACATTGAAAATCTTGACTCATCTAAAGAAGGGTCGCACAAACCATGAACTTAGGGTTAATCTTCCAGAATATCTTGCAGAGGTTGTTATAAAAGTGGGTCAAAAATACAAGAATGGAGTTGGTAAAGCTGCCCTCAAACACCCAGGACTCATACAGTTGATATGTGTACATAAGGTTTTTACAGGCCCAAGAGGAAGATAAAAAAATGAGTGTAGGGGAAAGTTCGAGACATCATAAAATTAAGAAAGCTCCTACCTCAGTTTATTCAAGCACCACCTCCAAGTGCCCAACCTAAATTAGAGCCAGCCCCTAGGCCTTCGAATGAGGTTCTGGAAGAATCTACAAGTCAGGACACCCAATCCTTTGATCCTCAAATTTCCAAGAAGACGGCTACTCCACCTGCATCTGCTACTACTTCATCAAGACCAAAAAGGTCTTGTGCTTTGAAGAAACCGCAGATTTCTTAGTCTACACCATCCCCTGTGGATTCCGCCCCAATTGTGGAGGAGATTGTTGAAACGGGTATTCCTTCTAACTTGGAAAATCAGTCAAAAGATGATAAGTTTACGACAACAATTCCAGAAGAAAAGTGCCCGCATGATGATATGCCGGATGTTCTGCAGCTCCGCAAACTAGTATGCATCTCTGGAAATGCCGCATCGCCGGAAACACAAACTAGAGCTCCAAAAATTGTTGCAGTAATGGCGATTGGTTGTCAAGATAGCGCGTGGAGATGAAGTGCTAAGGCGGTACAGAATGAAATTGCCTCTTTAAAGGAGAAGTTGAAAGGTATGGAAGAAACTAATTTGTCTTTACAAACTGAATTCATACAAAGAACTGTAGAGAAGGTTAAGGAAATTACTACATTAAAGGTAGAAGTTGGTTGTCTCAAAAGACAAAGGAATATTGGTCTACAAGGCATGGAACGATTTATCTACTCGTTTTAACCAATTATCTCTTCAAAATAAAGAATTGGCAAAAGAAAATAAGAGACTTAAGGAAGAGATTGAGGCTAGTTCAAATGATAAAAAGAAATTATAATCTATTATGGACTGTGTTTGTCCTATGGCCTGCAAAATTATAGCATGTAGGAAACCCTCCTCTGTTTACAATATGTTTATCCAAGAACAATTTTATGCATGGCAATTGATGAGGATGTGTAGTGGAGAACCCTATGAAGCCCTTGATTGTAAAACTTTCTTGGAAATTTATCAAAAAAGTACTCCTGAAATTTAGAATCATTATGTGAATTCTACCTTCATAATATGTTGGTTACTAATGTCCCTAATTTCTTCATTAATTTGTTTGTGGGGGAATTTCAATTAAAGGATTTTCATCATTGATTAGAAACCAAATTGTATGGGGTGAGCAAACAAAACTTTTCAATCAAACAACCCGAACTATAGGTTTCTACATCAGGCCTACCCACCACAACGATGTGTCTATGAAAAAGATTTCAAGTCTCTTTACTATCAGGTTGGCATAGGAAAGAATACTTCAAAGATTTTAGCCAAATGTGTTCAGGATTTTGAGGTTTATTGTCAACATAATTTTGGTGAAGCACTGAAAGCTTGTGATAAATGGTGGGACACTTTGAGCTGCCATTGAAAAGAAGGGAAGTGATCTCTCCCAAAACCTCAGTTGGAGTATGAGGAGGGGGATGCACTTGTTGAAATCATCCGGCAGTTGGCAGAGAAAAATGCAAAAGAGTACAGTGATGAGTGGGTTGGAATGCAGGTGAGACCACCCCTTATCTTGAGTCCCATGACTACTTGGTAGAATAATGTTGCCCAATCACATGATAGTTTCATAACATGGGCAAGAGGTTATCTTGGGAACTTAGGGGTGTAAGGGAACAAAGAAACAATATGCAAACCAATTTGAGGAGTATGATATGGCACAACAACTTGGACAAAGAGCAAGGCTAGAGATGAGTTTGCATGAGGACATGTAAAAGGTAAAGTGCAAGAGGAAATGATGAGTGCATTAATTGACTTATTATATCATCTATATGGCTATTGATTTATTCCTAAAAATGTTAATTTATGCATGGGGGATGTTCTATATAGTTGTATCCTAAGTGAGATTGATGCATTTCTCTTGTTTTTGTTTCATGCGAACTATTGATCGTAGAAATTCCTACTAACTGCTTTTGTGAGTAATGTGATGACGTGTGCAGGATAATAATGAGCATTCGCTGCCAATTTTGGGAAGTTACAATCAAGAAGGTCGAGTCTTTTGCCATCATGCCATTATAGGGGATTTTCCCATAACAAGCCTACAAACAAGAATCTTGTTTTTAGCTATATTATAGGATTTTAATGAGCTTTAATGAGGTTGTTATTGGTTGAATTCTTTGCCTATAATCATGGCACGTTCTGTAACTAACTGTGTCTATAAAGACACCTTCTTGAAACAATTTCATAGTAGTTGATGATAGTAATTTACAGTACAATTTTATATCAGTTGGTATTTACTTTCAGTCTCATACTGAAATATGTTTTGGAACTCATTTGAATCAATATAGTCGATGTTGTTTTGAATATCTTTTGGTGTTAAGAGTACCTCAATCCCAAGGAGAGAAAGGACCCACTCAACCAAGGCGATTGGAGGATTGATGTTTCATGCATGATCATTATTTCTGATAAGTTCAAGTTTCAATGCTTTGATTTGAATGTTTATCTGAATGCAATTACTTATTTCCTTGCTTTAGTATATTTCTTTACTGTTATTTCAGTTCATGTGTGCATTTTAATTTTGTTATTTCAATTCAGTGTGTGTATTTCAATTCGGTGTGTGCATTTCAAATTCAATTAAAGTATTTCCTTTGAAAGCATTTTTATTACAAAGCAACGTTGTTTCAATAGATTACATGTATTTCCTTTCAGTAGTTTAGCATTGCATTTACTTTCCATAGATTAGAGGAGAAACAAGGGGAACCACACCAACCAAAACCCCCAAAGAGAACCACCACAACAACTGAGTTGCATAAAACTTCATTGCATACAACCTAGGACACAACCTTGGTTTTATAATGACACCGACAATTGAATATGTTGGTTAAATGATTGGAGATTACAACGACCCATCAAGTACATGAGAATTGTTCCTTGCTTTCGCCTTTCCCCGATGACACGATATACTGAGCCCATCGAGCTTGTTATTTGCATGACTTGCCTCCCAGTTTGTTGAACTTCACTATGGCTCGTCAAGTTCTTGGCACTTTTTATGATTTCTTCATGTTGAGCTCTTGTTATTGCTTTGCACTTATCTCGTGTGTTATTGTATGCAAAATAGAAGTCTAGGAAGGAAAAACATCATAGCAATGTGGTGTCGCTTTGGTTATTTTGTCAATTTGATCCTTAACAACACAACTACATTCATGCTAAGCTTTCCAAATGAGGTCAACATGTGTATCACACCACTAAGCTTGGAGAAACTAGATCGAGGCTATGAAGTCAACTTTGAACAATGTTGAGCAAACCCGAGTCGGGCCTTACCCACCACTAGGGATTTATGAAATATTAGTTGCATCCATGTGCATAGTTTAGAACTTCATTTGGAGTAGGTATTGGGCATCATCACATGTGTCACATGGTCTTCTTGACTCCATTCAAATGTATATTGTGCCACTCGAATCGCAAAGTTTGTAAGACTCTCATTGTGCTATTGTAGTCCACATAGGACCTGCCCAACCCATCACTCTTTTAGAACCTTTGTGGAACCAAGGCGAGGATGGAACAATTCCATTGTTTCTCATGAGTAGCAATGGGGAGACAATTAAAGCCCAGTAAGGCCTTTTGTCGGCTTTTTGGTTCCATCGCGGAACACCAAACACAATGGAATTCATTTCATGTTCCTTATAGGCCACAATAAAGTGCCAAAACAGACTGTGCATTGTGATCCAATTGTGGTTAACGGGCGAGATGTGGAACAAGGCAAATAAATCCCATCATGCCCATCGCTACAATGCAAAACGATGGAACTATTTTGAAGATTCCTCTTGGGCGCGATCCAAGTGCCTTAAGTGACTTCCTTGGTAATCCGACATGGAGTAGAGTTTTGGTGAGGCTAGATTGGGCCTTAAAGGCCATTTTGGAATCTTTTTAGCTCTATAAAACCAAGCCTTGGATAAGCTTGTAACGACAAAGACATATGTGCCTTGTTTGTGCCTCATGCCTATTTGTATACATCCAGTTGTTATTGCATTCTATTGAAATACATTTCACTCGAGGCATCTCCTCAAACACCTTACATGTATCGGCTCTTCGTATGCATTTCAACATGAGTACTTCTTGTAAAATCATTGAACCTCTCACCGTAATGAGAGGAGATGCGCATGTCAAGGCTAGGTCGAACTCCACGAGTAAGGTGATCTTGTCTACATGAGAAAGTCGAAACATTGATATTGCTACCCAGTTTGATCAATCAAACCAAGTTCAAAAATTACGAGATAACAAATGGCTTCGCAAAAGTTATTGGGGAGGCTATGGAGGGCCTCTCAACATGCATTGAGAGGATGACATCTAAGGTCGAGGTGAGGGACCTCATTAATATAGAGTAGCAAAATTACAAGCAAGTTAGGGGAGGCTCTTTTCTTTAACATTAATAATCCAAGGGAGATCCGCCCTTGACCACAAAGGAACACAAATTATAGTATTTACATATATCTTACATGTTACAAATTTGTAATTATTAATTACTTAAAAACTGTTGAACATCTTGTTTGTAGGTTCTTGGTGGGAAAATTAGGGTGGAAATACCCTAAATGTAAAAGCTAGCCCTCATAATTGTATCTCAACCATGTAGCACTTCCAAATATGAGCACAATTGAAGTTTGTTTGAGATCAACCACATGAAGAAGCACAACAAATTGACTCAACGATGCCTCAATGACCTAGTTTTTGTGCAATACAATCTTCAACTTTGCACAAGAAAGGTGCAGGACACATCACATGAGCTTTTATTGATTTGCATGAGATTGATCCATATAGCAATTGGATTACGCAAGAAGTGGAGATCCCCACACTCACATAGAATTAAATTGTTTCTTTCGAGAGAGAAGCTATGGAGGGTGAAGCAAAAACATAATAGATTTAATTAGACGACATATTTGTAGATGATTTCGAACATGCGATAAAAGAGTCATTGTCATCTAGTACTAGGGTGGAACCTCGGTCACAACTTTCTAAGAGGAACGAGTAGTAGCTATTGCGTGTGGGAACCAATAGAGTCACTAGACCCGCTCCCCAATTTTGTAGTATAACAAGGAAGAGGAAATTGTAAATTATTAATTTGTAACTAGATAAATATGTAATTTATGACGATGATTTTCAATGACAATCATCATAAATTCATAAGACTTATTAGTTGGTGGTTGTATTCGCATGATGATGCAATTTTGTACTCTATTTGTATTCAAATCTAATAGAAAACACTTCCCCAACATTTTACAAACTCATTTGATACATTTTGTAACTATATTTTGCATAAAATTTATGTTTTTTACAAAAATTTATGTATTTTTTAAGTTATCAGTATATGTCGAATCAAAAAAATTGATTTGTAGAGTACCTATAGGTGAACTATGAATCAAGTGATTATAAGCGATCCACCTCTCCTCGAGGTCACCCTTCAACTTTGTCCTCTTTTGGACCGGGCTAGAGCCCTCCTCCGAGGGGAAGGGCGTGGCTAGCTCTTTGTCTTTGGCCTCTCCACCGCTGGCGTGCAAACACTTGCTGGCTCTCTGCCCTTGGTTGGAGGATTATTGTTCCTTTACATGTGCAAATGCTCAACCAAGATGGTTGGCAGGTGGATCCTCCTTTGGACGAGCCGTCAAGTGGAGTGTTCATCCCTCCCTAGGATGATCCTCGTCCCGAAGCAGTGGCATGTGCCTAGTGCTCTCTACTTTTTGTAGTTCTCGTGCTTTATGTTTTCCCTACGGGCATTTTCTATGGCCTATGTGGCATTTTGTGGGACCGTGAGTTCTCTGGTCACCCCTGCTAATGTAACTCTCTTTTATTTATTAATATAAGGGCAGTTCCAATAGTAAATTATAGTCCAAATTCATAAAGATGTATACAAGAATAGAAAAGCAGTATACCGAAGTGGAGCCCACCATATGATATTAAATATCATTATTGAAATGAAGTCATCATTGAGCATATCAAGAAAACATGCAATGTTCTAAACACGACAAAAATAAGCATGGACAGTGGAATTTTATGGCCTCCAAACCAATATTTGTCTATGAATATTAACTTGCTAAATCATTGTTCACGAGAAAATTTTGGCCTACAAACCAAAATCTTTCAATCATGGTTCGGTTATAAATGTGTTGGGTAGTTACGAGGCCATGTAAGTATGAACAAGACAAATGTCTGGTCTCCATATCAGTTCTTTTGGTCATGGTACAGTTATAAACCTATTGGGTAGTTACAAACCCTTATAGGACCTGAACATATGATCATTTGATATTATTAAAGTGGTCTACTTGTCCACATCACCTCACAGGTGTCATCTTGCCCACTAGCATTTCCTATTACAAGCTGGATTTCCTACATGGAATTTACACAGTCCACTGGCATGTCACATGCTTGAATGGAGCTATGTTGTGTATACCTCTTTATCTAGTAGCATGAAGTATATGTGCATGGAGTTGATGGGTCATAGCTAATCCATTAACATTATGCCAAGGACATGCCTCCACTACCATTTTGATAGTGTATACAACTTGCTAATCATCCTTTCAAAGGTCACATTTAGTGTAGACTTGGTTAATCAACGTGTCTAAAGAGGAGAAGAAAGGGCATAAAAATATGCTTGCACAATTGCAACTTAAAACCAGCCATGCCCTTGATGAATCTCATCAAAGCAAGAAGATTAATAATCGTCATCATCTATGACAAATTTGTATGTGCGTGTCTTTTGGGAACAATGGAGTAGAATTTAAGTTTTCAGATGTTTCGGGTCTCCCTACTAGACGCATCATAAGCGATAAAAGATTAGATGCCAGTAACTTTTTTCTACAATCCATCCTTTTCACATAGATGGCAAGAACTCAATTTAGAATATTGGAATACTATTTTAAAAACTTGGAAATAGCAGCAAGTTTCTTACTATGAAACAGAGTGCAGGGCAATAAGAAGAATATATTCCACCTTCATGACAAAATAGGGGCAGAATGTATGCGCCAAAGAGGAAACAAACGACATCTATAGTGGAGACATTAGAATAAGAGCCAAATTAAATGGCAAGCGTTTGAAAAATCTCCTCCAATATTGTAAAAAGTAACAAGATTTACTTTCATTTGCATATAATTATAATGAAAAACTCAAGGATTCGTATACAATAAACCACAGTCGTAATTTGTGTGTTCTAATAGAGGTTCTAATTGTGCCACTTTTGGTATAATAATGTTATCCCTTACCAAACAAATCAACTCATTCTCCCACTGCAAAAGAGCACCAACAATATTGGCTCTAATGGCTAAAGGAAAATTCGAGGCCACCTTTCAGTTGTATAGGATTGTAATGCTTCCTCGATATACTTTGAGCTCTCTGTGTCTTGTTTATCCATATCAAGTGCTTTCTTTAACTTCCTAGCAAGTACAATAGAATCCTCTAGTGCGCAACATGCTCCTTGGCCAAGATTTGGTGTCATGGGATGCCATGCATCTCCTGCAAGTGCAACACCACCTACTGTTGACTTTGGACTTACAACAGGCCACAACCATCTGTCTTCCAAAGGAGTTCGCAAAAAGGATCCATCAGGTGTATTCTCAATGGTTTGAATAAGTTCCTTGGGCCACTTATGAACGAGTTGAAAGACTTCCTGTCTTAAAATGTTTGGATCTGTTATTTTTGGTCCTGCCCAGTGATATTTGGTAATTAATATTGGAAAAATAGGCACCAAAAGTATGGAGCAATAAAAAAATCAGTCTTAGCCTTGTTCTCTATCAAGATAAACTGTATCATTATTAACTTCTTTCCCCAGTTCCCTCTATTTTTCAGGACGGCTATAAATTGCAGAGTTTTATTCATAAATTTACTTAGTGAAGCAAACCTGGAGAAGGGCTATTGAAGCAGACAAACCAATAGACTTTAGTAGAAGTAAGAGGGACATAGCCAGCACGAATTCCCTTCCCATAGATATAATGAACTTTCTGTGCAAAGGGTTGTCCACTAGGATAAACTCCCAATCCACGATAAGCACAATGTCCAACATAGCGAGGTTCAGTGAAGCCCATCCACCTCGCAACAACTGAACGGACCCCATCACAGCCTATAAGAATCTGTAGAGTTCAAAATCAAAATTAGCAATGAGAACCTTGAAGAAACTCTAGATCTCAATTATAAACTGTATGGATTATTCCAAGTTACCCAATGGTATTGCTTGTATTAATAAACATTTCAATGTATTCTCTAACTTTGAATTGAAACACATCCATCACCATAATGTTTCAAACTTCCTGTCTTTTGAGAGGATTGTGCAAATTTTTGATTGCATCCAAGAAATAGAATTAAGTATGTAATTAGCAAATATTCAAACCACATAAATTGCATGTAAAGAAATGTGAGAATTAAATAAAATTCTTTTTAAACAGCTTCAAAGGAAAAACATGAAACACTTTTTTTTTTTTTTTTTAATTCTTTTAGCAAAATTCACAGACACTCTCAGCCACAACCTATTTAATACATAGGAAAGCATATATCAAGCTTAGACAACTTTTCCACTTAGAAGCTGCATCTATGGGGCTTCTATTCCATCAAAATTAAACATCGACTTGGACCCAGCATTGTGTGTTTTTAACCCATATTGACATGAATTCTATACGATGGAGAACATGACTGACAAGGCTTGACCATGGGTCACCGTCATGGACATTGCTCTGCCATACCACAAGAACATGGCCTGTTGGAAGAAATGCATCCTTTAGTATTGAAAAGAAAATGAAAAAATCATTATACTGCAACATATAACAGAAATTATAACTAGTTAAGCGAGATGCTCAAGCAGAGTTGCAGATTGTAGAATATGCAATGGACTAAATAGCAACATGTGGAACACTAGTGGAATAATGCAACTTTTATTCGATGGGAAAGAATAGGTTAAAGTACATATTTGGACAATGCATAGCAATGCTGAGGATGAGAATTCTTGTAATCAGAAAGGAGGTAACACTTCCTTTCTAATTTGCCTAGACTACGAATGACCAAAAAGACTATGAAAATTATCATGATCAGGAAGGGTGTAATACATCCTAACCGATTTGTCCTTGTTGAGAGATGAGCATTCTGATGTTAGATACTTGGGGCATGCTAACATTGTTCCATGCTCGTGATCGTCTCCACTCTAATAATCCTTAGGATCGAATGAGTTACAATATATCATTACAAGAAATCAATTACAACAGACGACGGTTTCAAGAAACAGTTCATTTTCTGCCCAAGCGATGGTCAGCCTTCTTACAGGTGTAACAGTTGGACTTCCAGGGGTGCGGTATGCTGATAGTTGCTCTAAAATGGCACCCATGTGGGGAGTGCCACATTGCTTGCCACACGGCACAAGGATGCTAATGCATGAACCCTGAGTTCTAGAGGTCTTGCACAGCTGCCAGGTGTTGAGAGGCACTTTGCAGTGTATGTGGGACTGCAGGTGCGGTGCACAACAGTATCGTGAGGCTGTGCAGAGTAAAGGGCATGTTGCAACTCACGATGGACTTGTGAGGTATGTTGCAAGGAGCTGCTCCAGTGCTGCAAAGTAACACGAGTCCATGTTCATGGTGCAAGATGCCGCAAGGATGCAAAGAAACTTCACAGCTGCCATAGAGTGTTGATTGTCTTGTGCAGAGCCTGAATGCTGCATGAAATGCATCTTGATGCTGCAGAAGCATGCAAGGGTATGCATAAGTTGCACGGGTAGCACACACTACTGCAATGGTGCACTAGATGCACAGGGACACGCGAACATGCATGGCATTGTGCAGTATGCACAATGTTTTCTCAACGCCTCAACTCAACTTGGGGTGTCCAATCAAGCCAAGCAGTGGCCAAGGAAAGTGCTAATATGTTGGGATGATGGCACAAAGGCTGGTGAAGATCAACCTGTGCAGAAGTCCTTGGTGTCATGCACTACCTCGGACTGTGCCAATCAAGCAGAGCATCACACAAGGAAAGTTGGTTGTGATGATGATCACCCAAAATGAGCCATTCAGATGGTGAGATCCATCTTGGGATGTAGTACTGCTCATGCTGTGCGGAGTTTGTAGATGTTGCGAGATGCTGTTATGAGGTGCTGCAAGGTGCACTCACACTATTCTGCTTGCTGATACGGGGTAAACAATTCAGATGACAGATGTTACACACGGTACTTTGTATGTGATCAAAAGCTGACAAGAGTGCCGCAATGAGAAGGTAGGCTTGAGGAACCCCTCTTGCTCATGGATCACCCACATGCAATGCAATCGTGTTTCCAAAATGAGTCTTCAAGAAGCAGATATTAAACTTCCACTGAAATTTTGTAAAACAATGACTTATGCAACAAGGAACTTCTGTAATTTTCGAATGAAATTATAAATATTGTTAAGGCTCAAAGTCAAAGGCTTGCACCTCTTGCTATTTCCTTTATGTGCGATCGGATATAAGCATCAAAACATTAACTAACCCAGCTTATAGAATAATCACTTAATAGTTTTATATTGGTACAATTATGGATAAATTACCTATTAAGATCATTAAGAGACTTTTTGTGGTATAACAAGGTGTCTTCAAACAACCCATATTCTTTTTGGTTGAAGAAGTTCTAATGGGTACTTTGTTGCTCTTAAAAGGAAATGGTCACATTCCCTTTCCATTTGTTTTCCGCTCTCAATAATCTCTCTTATAGTAGAGGACCCTCACTTATTAAATCACTATTCTATCATCCCTGACAACACAACATAATCCTGCTTCATATGAATGATGGTATTGCTAGTAAAGAAAGTGAAGTTGTGATTTTGAAAGTGTACGGAAAAATTCTTCTAATATGTTTCAAATTATAATAGCTCCCTCATCTCCATTATTTTCTCATTTTAGCCTCTTGAACATGCCTTTTTTCTTATCAAGAAAGTTTGCTATCATTTTAATGCAATTAATATGCATTAAAAGTTAATACTATTTTCTGTTCATGACAGCCACAATGTACCTCACGCTTTTCCTATTAATTGTCTACTTTGAGCAGATAGTCTATTGTTCTGTATGCAAAAGAAAATTCACATGGTAGGTTTCTTCTAGACTACAGTTATCTCACTTTGTTCTGAACTAACATGACTAAATCTGTGAGGTCAACATTATTGACCTTTAAAGCTAGCAAAAGTTCAGTAACACTACACCATGTTCAACTACTACAACAAGCTTGCTCTCCATTGTTATCTAGTGACTAAATCATCTTTTGATGTCAAGTATCAAGCCTAAGGGTCATATTAAGAACAAAATATGCTAAGTCACTGTTGAAAAATACATTACAAAGGTTGCTTAAGAAGCATCTTTGTTCTTCTCATAATCTAAATATTTTTATATTTGTCAAGAATAAAAGAAATAACAGTGGTAAAATTCAACATCTAATAAAGGTATTTTTTATTATACTGTATGCTAATCATTCATGAATTTTATTTATTTTATGGCTTCAAATGATAAAATGTATGGACGAATTTCATTTTCCATACCTGCTATCCTTTAAAGTTTTACAATGTAGCATTTCCTTGAATAAAAGCTCAAGATTTCTAAATAGGACCCTAACTAGTCTCTTCTGAACACTGATTTCCATGGATTCAACTTCACATATTTTCACACATTTTATTGGTTTTCGACCTGTTAACATAATATGTTGTGCCTTATGGTGGTCAAATCATACCTTGGTAAGTATCTGTGTACCATCATCCAGTTCTAAATTTATATGGCCATTTTTTGTACGCTCAATGGTCTCAACACGTGAACCAAAACATATAGTATCTTCAGGCATATTATGTGCAAGAGATTCCAAAAGTGCCTTGCGTTCCACCCCACGTGCTTCTTGACTGTTGCATTGAAAGGTGATAAGATATAAAGAAAAGAAAATACACACAATGAACCTAACATTTTAAAGAGCCTTTTATAGATTGAGGTCGAATGGAACATGGGAATGGGTAATACCAACAGTATTACATTTTCCTTATTATGAATCGAGAAGGTTTATTCCATGAGATGTGACTTTGTAGGTTACAAAAATAACTGTTTAAAAACGAGCAACCATCACATGTATAAAGGAACATTGTTATCTCTTGTTTTCCATTGATTAATGTTCATTAGTTTCTAAACAATACTGAAATTCATTGTTAAAAAATAGAGCATAAAATATTTGTCATTAAATGATAAAATCTTCATTCAAATGTAAATATTTTAAAAGGATAATCAAAGCAAAAAATGCAATGACTTGAAATGGCACCATGTGGACAAAGGACTTGCACCATTTGTTTTTTTGCCATGACAACACTTAATAGAAGGATGAATTTTGCCCCAGATCACCTCCCTTGGTCTTGCATATACACGAGAAACAAAATTCCCAAATTTTATGGCTAGTGTGGAAAGCAATGGACTCGAGTACTACAGTATAAGGTGATAGAGTCCTAGATGACAATCCATGGTGCGCAGCAGTGGAGATGATTTCTCGTGTTTTCTATCATTTTCTAGGGTTACAAACCTATGCGAATCTCAACTCCTTGAATTTTGTATACCAATTACCACAGTTCAATTGTGCCCCTACCACATGTTGTGGGGCCACAGCTCAGTTGAGAGCATTTCCCTGATATGGCTGGGTAGGAGAATTACCTAGGCCTACATTGAGTGAAGAAGTCAAGAATATAATTTTAGGATTTTGAAATCCAACCCCAGAAGACCTTTTTATTTAAGTCTTCTCATTAGACAATAGGATATTTTGTACATTAGGAGGATATGATGGTGTTCTGGTGTACAAGTCTCCATATGTTTTAAAGATGTGCTCCAATACACGTCACAGCCTAAAATATTTTTCCCTCGAAGGCTTCTTTATTTGTTGTTTCTAAGGACAGTAACAGACACTCACACACATACACATAAATGCACATTTATGTGATGTGAATTTGTATATCTATATATATTCATGTGTCTTTGCATGTATACTACTAGCCATACACTGTACCAGCATATTTTTTTTTCAGGATGCATAGTGGTCCCTTACTACCTTTACCCATGCCAAATGTACTCTCCCCTCCACACCCTGACACACATACAGAATGATGCTCATACCCATGCAACCTTCAGATGCGCAAGTTAAAAGAAATTGGTTTTACTTCAAGGCAATTTAAAGGCATCCTGAGAGAGTAACAGTTTTGAATCTCTCTTTAACTGAGTACAGTGCAGCCAATATAGCCTTGCCAGACAGACAGCCGAAGGACACTAAATATGTCATGGCATTACTAAGTAGATGATAAGATGCATAGTTCAAAGATTAGAGTTATGATTCTTCTTTGTACAGTAAGTGTTGAACTTATTATTTATTTCAATTTTTTGAGAAAGTAGTTTGAAAATCACATCTGATGTCTACCCAAGAATACAATGGTTGTGCAAACTAGCCTATAGTTGTTGAAAGAAGCCAAATTCTTCACTCATAAACATATTTGTCATGTTAAGCTGCACCAAGTTTTGAACTTCTACACTAAAAAACTATACGCTTTAGTTTCTCATGACATTATACAAGCTGTTTGTTGCAACCATATTCTTTTCACATTTACAGCACTTCGACTGATTGATAATATGCATGTTCCTTTAAATATATATTCGACTATTTGTCATGTTGGGGAAGTTGTGTTGTAAGCTGCAAGTTTTGAACTTCTACACTAAAAAACACGGCCAACCCAATATACCAGCTTTGTCAATCATCCTCTTATAAGATGGCTATACAGGTAACATTGACGAGTGTTCAGCACCATGTACAACAGTGTAGGAAAATGGATTTGATCCACTAAAGATTAAATATGGTGTATATGCATTATATATTAACTGCAATAAGTAGTGGAGTTACGAGGTTAATACTGAAATAGTCCCTGGATACTATGTAACACTTTAAACACGCTATAAGTAAGCCTAGCTGCTTATATTCAAAACGAAAATAGAGTATGAATTCCCATAAAGATGCATATCTGCCTCAAATAGAATGGCAAACATTGGAAAGCACTAGTTCTTTGGATTCCAAGTATTTTAAAAGCTTTCCTAAATTAATGCAAGTGAAGATTAAAAATGCTAGGATATGATCCAACCTCTTGCCTTCACCCTTTAACTGGAAAGACCTGAGAACTTTTCCATTATTAGCCTGAATCTCCAAGCTGCAGGATTGGAATACGTAAATAACAAGATTAATACTGGAAAATAAATCTTATGCACCTCGTATATGTTTCTTTTGTAGTTTTGGAATTCTTCTCCACAAATTCTAGAATCATGGGCAGTCTCAAGCTCATTGTGGATGAACTAGATATATCATCATGCAATATTACTGCTTTCAAATGTTCAAAAAAGAAAATAATGCAACCAAGTATATTCTTCGGTATGCTATAACAGAGCATGTAAACAGAGAGGAAAAGGGAAGTTCTTTTAGTGAGAAGGGTAACAAGCTGAAATGTTTCATAAAGGAAAAAGCCATCGAAAATAAGAAAACCAAAAACTGAGAATGATAGGTAAAATAACGACTTGCTACAGTTGGCTACGATGTTAGAAAAATAGAGAATGGCATTTCTTTCCAAGAAATAGGGCACTGCAACCACTACACGTATTCATTCATCTTTGAATTATCAGAAAAAGATACTCTTGCTGAAAGAAAGTACCATAAGAATTCCTAATAAGAACTCTGTATTGGATTTTTAGTTTATTCTAATAATGGGCTTTCCCTTTTGGAGCTACCTCATAGTTCAAACTTTAGTATTACATGTACTCAATTCATTTTACTGTGAAAATTTATTTTTATCTTCCTGAATGGAAAACTCTATTCAGAGAGAGTGAGCACAAAATCAGAAAACTGAGTTATAACCAAAAGAATCCCGCTTAATGAATACACAAAAATGTGTGCATAGAAGTCATATTACCATATTATGACAACATGCTTTAAAAAGTAAATTTGCAGACAAAAGAAGAACAAATTCACTGCTAAAGCTCTACAACGGAATAATAGTATTTTTTTTTCAAATTTCAAGTTTTGTTCATATTCATGTTGAAACTTAACATGATATTCGGTTTTCATTTGGAAACAAACCCATGTATTTCACTGAACTCTTTTCGGAGGTCATCAGCCACTCCGAGGACATCCAACACACGCCATCCATTCTTGAAAAGAGTCAAAGAAGTCCCTCCAGTTCTTAAAGAATCTGCTTGCTCAAGCACCAATGATCTAACACCAAGCCTGCATTGAAGGCACAGAAAATCCAGAACCCGTTTTGATAGTTGTTTGCAAAATTAAAGATTGCCCCAAAAAGTACAAAGGAATATCTATGTCACTCGATTGCAAAGCTGCAAGTATTTTTTTTAATAGCTGAATGATCTCAATCCTGGCTGTCCAGTGTAATTAATTTGAAAATCAACATATACAATGTAAGGCCTGGTGAAAATGGCTAAAAAATAAAAACACTGATACTAGAAATAGAAATAATGTTTATATTTCAAATTATTTCAGACAAAAACACAAGAGGAGGAGCGACATTGGTCTGTTCACAACATGAATGGGATGCCTTCCTTCATTTGGGCACTTTTTTTTTTCTAAGCAAAAAGTACAAAATATATTAAAAAAATTACAAAAAAAATCAAAAAAAATCAAGCTTGCAGTGTTTGCCATTTCTAGAACAGAAAAGAACAGACAGAAATCAATATCTTAGACAAACAAGCAATTTCAGACCCTTTTTTATAATACCTACTCTCTAATTTCTTTGTGGCAGTTGAAATCTTATTTAGCACTTATCCACTACAAAACCTGCCAAGCACTTATCCATTATCTGATTTCCCTTTTTCTGGTAGAGTTTTGGCTGCCTGTATTTCCTATGGCCATGTGTTTAAGCAAATGTAGAGAAATGAACTTCTGCTCCAGGATTTCTAAACGTGTCAAATTTATAACTATGGAAACAATTTATGGCCAAAAAACAACAGAATTAAATATGTTGCAATACAAGAATATGTAAAATATTTGCTTTCTCGATTTAACACAAGAAGCATGTTGGTTGATTTAACACAAGAAGCATGTTGTTGGGTCGTTCACCCATGTCATAGTCATGGACCATGGCAATCATTCAGGGCTGAACTCAGGACATCGTCAGCCACAGTCATGAGCATAGACATCACTCTGGACTTGAACCCAGGACATCGTTATGGCAAATTGCTCTGCCTTGTCACTAGACAAAGGAAAAATCATGCCTAGCAGGGCTTGAACCTAGGTCATAATCACAGCAATTACTGCAGCTTGGACCCAAGTCGTCATCATCAAAATCGCTGCAGCTTGAACCTAGATCATCATAGCAATGACTGCAGGTTGAACCCTGGTTCTCTAGCATACTGCTCAAACCTAGTTAATAATCATGGCAATTCACTTTGACATGAACCTAGGTCATCATCATGGCAGTTGTCAGCTTCCTTACAACTAGAGACTCTACCCTGAATCACGTAGCCTTTCCACTAGGTAATGGTAGGGACTAAAATGAATCACTTGGTCTTGCCACTAGGTAATAATCATGGCAATTGCTGCAGCTTGAACCCAAGTTATCATCATTAAAATCACTGCAGCTTGAACCTAGATCATCGTTTTTGCAATCACTGCAGCTTGAACTCAGGTCATCATTGAGACCATAGCTCATAGCTCTCTCATTAGACCATGACAAAAACATGTTCAGCTGCACCCAAACCTAGGTCATAATCATGGCAATCACTTTGACATAGACGTAGGTCATCATCATGACAGTTGTCAGCTTCCTTGCCACTAGAGACTATACTATGAATTACTTAGGCCTTCCACAAGGGTTCAAAATTGCATCCATCCCGGCCCTTCTTGAGGGTTCTAAACCATCATAGAAATGTGACAAAAAAATGCCCTTAAAAAAATTCAAAATATAAAAATCAAATGACACGGTGGAAGTGGAAATATTTATGAAAAATGGCAAAAGAATGGTTGTTTCTAAAAATTCCTTCCACATCTAACACCACTCATCAACTAACAACATTTAAAATTACAGCCAATCACTAAATCCCAAGAAAGAGTACTAAGAGTGTAATAAAAAATAGTGCCATAATTTTCTGCATAAATTCACATTTGAAGATTGAAAAGTTAAAATTACTAATAGACTATTGCTGAAATCAAAAGTATTAAATGTTGTATGGAGGATTCAATTACAACTTGTTGGCTTAGTGCAGAGACAACGTCATGGACTCACGACTCACAAGACCACTATCGATTAAGAACAAAAATAATAATTTGGATTGCGCCTTACCAACATTTATTTTAATCATATGCCTAATATGTTACCAGCTATGTAATATCCCTGAAAAAGAAACTTCTAGCAAATCTGGATATTTCTGTTAAATCCTAGGAGCAGCAGTATTGCAAAAATGAACTTTTACAACAGTAGCAATAATCTGAATTTTATAAATAAAAACAACGAAGCTAGGTAGCCAGTACAGGGGTATGGTGCGGTAATGGCAGTACGGGATCCGTACGCTGGTATGGCAATTTTTGGAGGGCCCGGTACGGCAGTACACTATACATATAAAATATTAAAAATATAGCCAAATAAGTAAAAATTCAGCCTTATACATGAATAGAGTAAACAAATTAATAATTAAGTGAAATAGCCAAATAATGTATTAATGATTCAATGCATTTTGTCATGATATTCATTGATTGAACTTCGAACAAGTACATTGTTCAAACTCCAAATGTTACAATGTCCAATTATTAACATAAATAATAACAAATCAGATAACTGGACTGGAATTCTGGCTATTACCAGCTCCCTTCAAATCTGGCAGTTCAGATTCCTTTGGAGTTTCTCTTATTATTCCTGCATTAGTCTTACTTGCTAGTGGAGATGCTGCCACTGTGTTTTTTGATCCTACATTACCCAAAGGCATCTCAACTGTTGTAGTTTCAGCCATTGTTTTAGGTACTTCTGTGAAGTTTTACAACAGTTGAATCATTTACGTAATCACATCTATTGACCTTTATTGACCCCCAAAAAATAGTTTTTTTCTTTTTACAAAAAAGTCAAAAATTAAAAACAAAAAATAAATTTAAAAAATTAAAAAATTGTTGTTTTTTTGGTGGGTGCATGCCAGGTACGGCCAGTGGTACGCCAGCCATACCCACGTACTGCTGGGCGTACCCTAGCCGTACCCAAGGCGTACTGTACCCGTACCACGTACCGGGTATGTACCATACCCATACCCATGCCCTGTAGGGCACGTACCGGCTACCTAGCAACAAACCAATATGGGAAAAAACAGTCTTTTATTTACTTATTTCCAACCAAATACAATAAAACACTACTAGTGTCTAAATACAATTGCTTGGAGCTAAACTCGCGAACAATTGCACTCGAAAGACCTCGCAACTCCTGAATGGAATTTCCCACTCGAAGTGGGGCATTTCGTCCTCAATTTTGTATGCAAATGAGGGTTTTCGTCCTCTGTTTCTGTTTGTAGAAGCTACTTACAAACAAAGAAAATAATTCATGAATTTCCAAGATGATTTTCCAATGATCCCCAAATTTTCCTTTATAACTTCCTTTCCTTCTTCCAAAGTGAGCACCCCTTTCGGTTTACATGCATGCTCCCAAAAACAATTAAAATAATTACTTTATTCCCCTCAAGTTGGTGCCCCATCCTAATAATAGAATTAAACACATTAAAAATACTTTATCCACCTCCTATCCTAAAAATAGGATTTGTTCCTCATGCAGCCCATTCTATACTTGGCGCCCCCATTATAGAATGTTTTATTTAATTAAAAACTTTGACTTTGCCACCTAATAATAGAAGTACATGTTTTTATTATTATTTTATTCTATTTCAGTTATTTAAATATAATTTAAGTGTCCCTTTTCCAAATAAAATATAAAATTACCCTTAGACCACTTAATTAATTTTTTCCTCTTTTAATTTAGCCTACGGAAAATAATAAAAAATTAATTAATTCTGAAAAGGGGACATTACAGTGCCCTTCCTAGAATTGCTTGCCCTCAAGCAATGTCATTCCAATTCTCTCATTTTGAACCGCCCTACAAATACCGGGATCCCAAATCCACCTTGGGAATTTGCAATTCCCAAACCTTGAAGTTGTTGGCTTCTGTTGCACCTCTCTGATATGATTAGGAAACCATGCATTAGGTGAAGTTCTTTCAATAACCTCAATAAAGGAGTCCAAAGTAGTGGAATCATGCATCAACTGGGATCTGGAAAGTGTGCTAACAACAATAATACCCTCCATTTTGCTAGTTGAAACTGATGTTGTAACTCTATCAGTCATCCCGTGGATTACCACCTCTTTCCCATTTAACTTAAACTTCAACTCCATATTATGAAAGTTTTGGATGAATTCCCCCATAAATGCAACCATTGCACTCCTAGCACCAAGTCAATCTCTTTCAAACCAACAACATAAAAATCATCACTCATCTGATGGTCATCCAATGTGAAGCTAAGTTGTTCAACCTTTTTCCAACAAGTTATGGTAAAACCATCAACTACAATGACGCTGAAACCTGTTACATCATTTGTCTCCAAATCTCTCCTATTCACCAATCCTTCATTTATAAAATTGTGGGTTGCCCCACTATCAATCAACACGATAATGTTTTTCCCAAGAAGGACTCCACTAACCCTAAAGGGTTGATATTGTAGTATACCGTAAGTGTGGCAAGAGTGCTTCCTACAACCTCTTGGTTCTTCTTCTGAATCTTCATCCGATATCACTTCTATGTAATGCACTTGTCCCTTTGGAAGACACCTATGACCCGGTCCCCATGGATCCCTGCAAGTGAAGCATAGTTTCTTCCTGAGTTCATTTCGAGTCTCATCCCCCTTTGTTTGTATCTGCTCAACAGGTGCTGCCCCTGGCTGCCCCACGGAAGATGTTTTTGGCTGCTCGGAAGGTATTGTCCTTAGCTGCCCCAAAGGTGTTGTTTTTGCTGCTCAAAAATGTAGTTCTTTGTTGTCCTATAGGCAGAAATTTCCCTTTAGGGGCTGCTATTTCCAAATCCAAAGCCTTTTTGATGGCTCCTTGTAGAGAAGTAGGGCTGAAAGCTTTCACTAAACCCCTAAGAGATTCAATTAAACCTTCCATAAACAAAACAACCAATCTCCTCTCTATTACATCGGGTACCATGACAAAAGCTTCTGAAATTCAGCTATATAGTCACTTATTGAATGTAATTGTTTTAGTTGAGCTAATTTCCAGAAATGAATTTCTAGATCCACTCTGTCAAATCTCTCTATCAACCTGTCACTGAAATCAGCATATGAGTGAATGAGATTGTGTCCTTATGTGATTAGCCCATGGTACCACCACTCATGTGCTATACCTTCCAGATGAAGGGTTGCAAATTTCATGGCTTCCTCTTCCATCATTGGCCCGAGTGATAAGAAGGTATCCAACTTTTGTATCCATGCATGAGCGGTAGGTCAAAAGAGAGTGACAACTTCCTTAGTGCCTGTTGCAAGTCTCTCTGAGTAGCTTGTGGTCTCGGATCAGCTCTTGGTCCACTCTTATTGATGAAATTAGTGAGTGATATAGCCTCTCTAATCTCACCTGGAAGTACCATGTATTCTACATAGCTAGCAGCAATATCATCTGCAATAGATGGCTAAATTTTAACCTCTAGAACTCTTTCCTCCTGCAAATAAATTCGGGTTGGAAGGGCCTAGCAATAGATCCAATGTTCGTCTTCCGAGTGTGTTGGTTATTGTTTTCCCCTGAAGAACTTCCCTCACCGTTGGGAGTCCTTTGCACATTCGTGCCCTGCATAACTTGGATCAACTAACCCATCATATCAGCTAACATGTCCTGTCCCTGAACAAGCTTGTCAAAACGTGCCTCTTTTGGGTCCCAATTTTCCATGACTCCTGGCTGTTCTGAAGCTTTCTTCTTCTCCCTTTGTGATATCTGACTTCTTTGTCACTAACCTGCATGAAGTTCAAAGTTGCAATTTTTTTCTTCTTATGTTTTTTTTTCTCTTACTCTTTTTTAATTCCCTTCCACAAGTTGGGAGGAAATTCGCTCTCATACCACTTTGCAATATCCCTGAAAAACAAACTTCTAGCAAATCTGGATATTTTTGTTAAATCCTAGGAGCAAGCAGTATTGCAAAAATGAACTTTTACAATAACAACAATAATATGAATTTTATAAATAAAAACAACGAACCAATATGGGAAAAAATAGTCTTTTATTTATTTATTTCCAACCAAATACAATAAAACAATACTAGTGTCTAAATACAATTGCCTAGAGCTGAACTGGCAGAACAATTGCACCTGAAAGACTCTCTGACCCGAATAGAATTGTCCAGTTGAGAAGTGGGGATTTCATCCCCAATTCCGTATGCAAATGAGGGTTTTCGTCCTCTATTGTTGTTTGCAGAAGTAGAAGCTACTTGCAGACAAAGAAAATAATTCATAAATTTCCAAGATGTTTTTCCAATGATCCCCAAATCTGCCTTTATAACTTCCCTTCCTTCTTCCAAAGTGGGTGCCCCCTTCTAGTTTACATGCATGCTCCCAAAAACAATTAAAATAATTACTTTATTCCCCTCAAGTTGGCGCCCCATCCTAATAATAGAATTAAACACATTAAAAATACTTTATCCACCTCCTATCCTAAAAATAGGATGTGTTTCTCATGCAACCCATTCTATACTTGGTGCCCCCATTATAAAATGCTTTATTTAATTAAAAACTTTGACTTTGGTGCCTAATAATAGAAGTACATGCTTCTATTATTATTTTATTCTATTTCAGTTATTTAAATATAATTTAAGTGTCCCTTTTCCAAATAAAATATAATATTACCCTTGGACCACTTAATTAATTCATTTTTTCTCTTTTAATTGCCCCTTAGCCTACGGAAAATAATAAAAATAGGCTTCACATATCCAGAATTAATTAATTCTGAAAAGGGGTCATTACAAAATACCTTGGGATTGATGAGTTCATCATGTGATAGAACCATTTGGATAAACTCAAAGCAATAAATGCCCATCAATAGAACATGTAAAGTTGAAAGGTTTAGGGTCTCGAAATGAAGGTTTGCCAACATGACTGGCTAAGGAAGCTACACGGGAAGTACCAAATAAAATATCCTCTACTAATTTTTATTACCACAAATACAATGCTCGGAAAAATAAGCACGGGATTACAGAGAAACTTCAAATAGGTCTAAAAATGAGAGTTGAAACTTGAAAGGAGGAGAACGGGGTGGATTTGATGAGAGCTAGGATTGTTGAAGCACAAGATTCATCTACAAGGTTTGTTAGATTGAATCTATACATTTCAATATTTTTGTATACTAATTTGTTAATGTAAGAAATTTATGAAATTTGTAATGTAAGAAATGCAAAAATACTTAGTAATACTTTCTTTAAAACACTTGGATTTGAATTCCCAAAAATAATGTACCTCTCTAGGTCTAGTTTACTCTTACACACCTCTTCTACTACCACTACAACATTGAAATACCCCTATACCAACAAATTCAATAGCTACTACTATATACTCTCATGGCCTTGTAGACTATTTTTATTTGTTTTAATTTTATTTTATTGAGGACTAAAAATGTCTTTCTTTCATTATTTGTTTGTACCCCCTCCAATTTCGTCCCCCAACCCCCTAATTTTACTTAAAGATTATAAATCCTTTTGCATTCATTGTTTATTTCAACATTTATGGTTTTCCATACAAGATAGGGAATCAGATCCTACATTAGGAGGGAACAAACGTGTATCAACATTCAAAAGAAAACAAGCACCCACATTGAGAAATAATAGAGTCAACTAAGATTTAGAATCACTTACAACCGGGGAATTGCATGGATAATTATTCTAAGACATTAAACTAGTTAGTTATGTGGAAGTGGTGTTAACACTTCTCCTAGATACCAACAACATAAACCAATAGCTAGAAGAAATGAGAGGCAAAAATGTCAGTAAAGGGTATTGTGCTACTAAGTACCATGTACGCAATGTTGATGTTGCCATTCACAAAGTGGCTCACCATCCTCTTCACAGTCCCTTTACCTATTTGGAACAATCACACATTTCATAGACATAATTCATGTAAACTAGTATGTACATTTTATTGACTCTTGAGATATTTGATAGTGGTTTGAGCTTAATGTATAATGTATCTTGTAATTGATTGTAGCCAAAATACCCTTACCTATGATATTTTGTACTCAAATATAATCCCTCATTTAAAAAAATATTATTTTCTCCTATGCCAAAATACATATTTGGATTCTCTCGGGCATAATTTGCAACTCCTGTGCAATTGCTAGTAAAAGACTCATTGGAAATGGGGTCCTTTACATAATTATTGATGATTCGATACTGCTAGGAATTAGTTTATTTTATGGGCGCTGAGTTTAAAAGCACAATTAAATGTTTCCTGCATACTGGGACCGATTAAATCAGGATGCAGGGGCTTTTCTATTTCTCACAATACAAATGAGGATGCACGGGCTTTTATCTTTCACAAGCCAAATCACAAGATTATGGTGGACATATTTCATGTTCACAACATAGTTGAAGCGGTACCAGAAGTTTGTTAACCAGGAATTAATACATTTTCTTCATTCTTATCTGCATTATAAAATTTATGGTATTGGCAGAGGATTTAAATGGAAAGAAGAACCTGTGAAGAGACAAAGCAGTTGCAAGGCCTGCAATACCAGCTCCCACGATGACCACTTCCTCCTTCCTCAGCGTCTGATTCTCCTGCTTATTTGCATTGCTACTATACAATCTACTAGTGGTTTTCCTTCTGATTAGAACAGGCCGACTTATGGAGTTGACGTATGAAGAATTGGGAATAAAGAAAGGCAAAGAAAGGCTTCCTGCTGCAACTGTGCCTATTGACGCCATGCCCGTCAAGGACCTGTTTGCTCAGGTGACCCACTTTCGCCATGCCCTCTAACGATGAACGTGTGGTCGAGCACAAAAGTCGATACAAATGGCTTCGGATATAAACGGTGTATAATCAATCTAGGGCAGGGGTTAAATTTGACGGCCGTTTAGACATTTTTGTGATTTTAGCCGTAAAAAACTTGCAAATATTTGAAAAAACCGTCACATGAAACTTGCAAATTTTAAGGATGACCGTCATTTTTTATATAGATTTATACATAAATTATACAAATATATTCTTAAAATAGTTAAATATATATAGAATAATATTATATATATTTTATTAACATTATAAAAATAACACTATTTTACATTTTTGAAGGGCAAAATTTAAAATTTACAAATCATTACTAAAAATTGTTTGTGGGCATAGGTGGCCGTCAAATTTAACCCCTGATCTAGGGTTAGGTCTCGTCAAACAAATTTCAAGATAAAAGAGACGTATATGCGGCCGGGAAGAAGGTTGTTTGGATTTGTAATAAATGGTTTTGATTAGGTCTCGGGAGACTGAAGGTATATGGGAGTCCACTTGCTTAAAAATTTGTCACCTTAGTCGTGTTTTCTCGTCTATTTTACTTTTGTCTATTTTTTTATTGAATTTGAAATAATTGCACGGGTTAGGTGCACAAATTCTTAGGCTTAGTTGCGAAGGTTGAAGGGTATCCATTCCGCCAAATTCGCTAGGGCACGATCTTGGCCTCATCTCTTATTAACAAGGTATCGACGACCTCGCTTGCAGCGAGAATTGAACCCTGGTGGGCTCATTAAGAGCCAACATCTTCACCATTGAGTCAAATGTCATTCGATACTTTTGTCTATTTTACTTTTATTGAATGGTTTTATCGTGGAATCAACTATTAAAAAAATGTATACTTAGTTTTAATGTTTGTGTATTTGGACATTTAAGAGTGAAATGCTCATATGTTTCGACTATCCATGTATTAGATAAAACAAAAGTCCTCCCTTTCCACAGTTCTTGGCGTTGTCCATCTTTCTATCTCGCATCTAACTCTATGGGAGTTAGTCCTATTGAAACGATTGTTGTTAGACCAAAACCTATAGGTATTAATCTACGATACAATCGTCGGAGTTAATGAATCCAAGGGAGGCGGTTAGTCCATGTCACGAATCCCATGGGAGCACCGGCGCTTTGCCAACAAACTCCCACTGCGTTACCCAAGAGGATTTGAAACCGTGACTTTTCGCTTTGATACCAATTGTTGGAAACGATTTTCGTTAGACCAAAACCTGTAGGCATTAATCTCTGATACAATCCCCAGAGTTAATGAATCCAATGGAGGCAGTTAATCCATCCACGGGAAGCGGTTAATCCATGTCACGAATCCCACAAGGAGTGCTATGCATTTTGCAAGCAAGTCCTTAGTTGAGCAATGACATTTTTTTCCCTTAATTTAATTTCAACCCCTATATAGGTTCTTTCACAATGTTCATATGTCAAGTAAAACTTTGTAATATCGTTAACGTTTCCTACTTGTTTTTCCTTCACATCATCGTTCTAAACTTTTCATTCACATAGTTCTTTGTCTTTGTTATGATTTGGGCATTCATCTAGGTTGATATTTGTTCATCCATTTGTGGTTTCTTTGCATCCACATGATCTTTCGCTTACACGCAACTCTTCACTTCTTGTAACCCTAGCCACATGTCGATCTTCACGTTTTCTATTTTTTTAGTAACATATAAGCTTGGTCATAACAATTGCCTCTAAAGGAAGGTACTTGTTTTGGCCAAGATGATTTCATAGGGAACTGTACTCTTGATTATGAAATTGTTTCATTCTACCCACTTTTGGATCCTTTCTATTTGTCTTCATTTCGAACTCGCTCGTTAACACCACCGACATGACAAGTAACCCGAGAAAGGACCCGGTGGTCTTCCATAGCTCAAGCATTCTTGCACCTATTTTGGAGCGCATAAAGAGCTCTCCATCCTCCTTGTATTATCTTCATCCTACAAGTATCTCAGTTGAGCTTGTTGTGAAAATCGAGGCCAAGATATTTGTATTTTGACACCACTTCAAGAGACTCTCTGTAAACTAAAATTTGAGATATTGTTTCTTTCTTTTCAATGAAAAATCATAACTTTGGTTTTGCCAATGTTTACCTCCATCCCCACTTCTATACAGAAGAGCTCTAAAGAACAAAGGTGATATCTTAAATCTTGGATTGTCTCTACCATTAGAACTAAGTCATCTACATATAATAGGAGTTTCACCACATATTTGGCCAAGTGGACCCCTTTCCCTCCAAATTTGTTTATCCACTCCTCTAGCTTGTCAATGTATAGCCCAAATAAAGTCAAGGAAAGGGGGCAACCTTGTTTGACACCCTGTATCACTCTCGAAACACTTAGATAGTCATGCTTGTTTTTATTTGAGCCTTGAATTTCCCTTATAATCTGTGAATTATTGTCTTATACTACACTCTGGAACTTGTAGTTCTTCCATTTTGCTCCATAATTTTCTCCTTAGCACCATGTCAAATGCCTTTTTGAAGTCTACAAAGCAACAATATGCATCCTCTTTTTTATCCCAAACCTTTTAATTAGGTGTTCAAGTGTGATGTCATGATCGATGGTTGAGTGTTTGGATTTAAAACTCGCTTGCCCCTTTGCTCTCTTTCTTCTTTCCTCTCTTCCTAACTGCTAAACTTGCACTCTATCATACTCTCGACAACTTGGCAAAAATAGGGTTGACTATGATAGTTTCGTAATTAAAGGGATTAATTACATCTCCACTTTTAAACAAAGGTATGATTAAGCTAGTTTTCCATTCTATCGGGAAGCCATTTTAGATGACCTCATTGAAAATTGTTCTTATTTGAGGTGCAAGGGTATTCGTTACCCATTTTAGATTCTTCTCTTGAAGGTTGTCTATGTCACATGCTTTACCTATTGCTATCTTTTTAATCCCTTGTATGATGCCCTCAATTATTTAAAGGTCTTCATTAACAAAGATAGTGGGAGGATTATATTTTTCATTTTTAGGCTCATACAACTAAATTGAATATTCCATCCATTGGCTTATTGTTATGTTGTTCTTTGTTTACTTCTTCTCCCTTCAAAGCTCCCTCTAAAACCTCTTTGGTTCATGCTTCCCTAAGTAAATCAACTCCTTCCTTCTAGTTCTAGTATACTCTTCTTCTTTTTATTCACCAACCGCTCATACTTTTTTGTTTACCTTTGTTTTACCGATAAGACAACCTTTGTGTTGTCTTGCACTCTTCATCGTACTATTGGTTCATTGGGAAGTTGTTTCTTTCCTTCTTTTTGGTTTGGTTATCTTGCATGTGTTTGTAGCTTCTTGAATGGTGTACTCTAGGCTCTCTCTCTTAGTGTGATCTTTACCAATGACATGTGCTACGTTATTTTTTTTCTTGGAGTTTGTTCTCTAGTGTTGTTATGAATGCTTGTTGATTTTCCTCTATCAAGAGGATGTTTCCTTTGAAAGGAGGCTTACTTTGGTTGACCCCATTGTGATCTTCATGTTGTTTGTCATCTTGACATTGGAGTTTCATAATAATTTCATAAGAAAAGTAAGAGGTAGTCTAATACAAAAATAAAGAGATGGTTCCCTTGAATGATAAAGAAGAAAGAGAATGTTATCTCAAATGATTAGAAATTATGTGAGGGAATTTTTTAAAGAAACATGTGGGAAAAGCAATTTAAATATAGTCAAGATTAAGTTTATGAATGAGCATGATCAAGAAAGAAAGGTGGTCATATTTTTTTTAGAACAAGATCATACCAACTTAAATGTGATGTGTGGGTGGGAGATCCCAAAATAGTTGAATGAATGAATGATGTTAATAACATCCATGAGACAAAGTAGTGTATGGGACCAAGAGCAAGCACAAAAATGTCATATGCAACACACTCATCCGACATAGGTTTGTTAGACTATTCTCAAGGAATGTTCATTCCTTTTATGATGTTGGACCTTCTACTATGGATCTTGATCAAGAATTTGTTATTTTGTCAATTCTTGTCTCCTCAAGGTGGTGATTAATATATCAAATTTTAAATTATCTTTATAATTGATTTGGATGTCATTGTAGGTTGTGCACTCCATGATGTAGTGTCATTTTGTCTCCACCACCCCTTGACTACAAAATGTGCATATTCTCTTTTCCCATTCTTCTTTAAGCATTATTCACCTATTAGTTTCACATCTAAGATGATGTGAGCTAATCCTTAATTGATCCATTAACATCTTTGCCTTCCATTTGATGTCTTACACCTATGTATGACTTTTTGTCATGGTAACATATGGGATTAAACTCTTTGACATAGTTTTCTTTTTTCCACATAAGTTTCTCTGTGCACATATTTATTTATTTCCTCATTGATGTTTGGAATTCTAGCACACTAATGCCCTGTTTGCTCATTTATTTTTCTTTTATGTTTCATACACATGTTCTTCGTATTTATTGTTTAGAGAATCCAAGGTTTCAAGAAATATTGCATCACAAAAAAAAGATGATAAATTTTTCAAATTTGGCTCATTTTCTTGTATTGAAATTTCATCAAATAGTTGGCATATACATGTTATTGGCTAGATATCCTCACCAAACCTTAGCGAAAATGGATTATATGGTTTTTTTGATATTATGAGGACATGGTGCAGCCAAATCCGTTTGGGAAAAGAAGACCCGGGTAGGAGCTGCATATACATGAAAACAAACCCAAATACACTCATAAAAGGACATAATTTTTTTTTGAAGAGGTTGTTCGAATTTCTTGATGAGGAGGAATTTTGGAATGCCCAAGGGATGGGGAAAATGCAACTAGAAAGTGGAGAGTGGGTAACATACAAAATTCACAAAACAAGTGAAAGAGAGAGGAAAAGGGGTATTCTTGGGGAGATATTGGTGGGACGATTGAGACAAAGAGGGAAATATCTAATTCCACATTGGTGATGGGTTTTTGATGTAGAAGGTACAACAAAAGACTTCCAAAGGAAATTCCTACTATATAGAGAATATTGAGGTGTTGAAAAATGCCTTAGTGTTCATAAAAATGTTTATAAGCTCCAATAAAGTGTTTTAGCCCAAAAAAATGTTGTTGAGTATGTAATAAGATCATTTGAAGTGTTTGTGATCTGGATTTCAAGTAGTTAGAAATACAATCTCATCCCATGGAGTTTTGTGTTTTTATGCATATGTGTGTTTCTTTTGAAGATGTCCAAAAACGTATGTTGGCCAAAACAATAGTTTGATTTCTATGTAAGGCTCAACCAAGGTTGTGATTGTGTTTAAATAGGTTGAGAGATTCATTTTGAGTACTCATACGCCATATATCCTCTCTCATTCCCACATATTATGAGCTTAGTGCAATTCACTAGCTTACTAGTTTAAAATTCTCATTAAAAAGATGAAAGTTATGGTTTTCAAACAAACATGCATCGTAAGAGGTTGGATAGTATGAAATAGGTGATAAACCACTAGAGAAGTCATGTTTAGGTTGTTAGGAGTTGGTTTCCATTTGTTTGGCCCCGACCTAGACCATATCATTCCTCTACCACAATTTTGGGCCACTTCGACATTCCATATTTTATTTTTCTTTAGGTAGTCAACATTTGAGTCATCGATCTTGCTAATTATCTCATGATCATCAATCCAGTGGCGATGTCCACTATATTATTTGCAACAAAGAGAGCAATTGAAACCATGCTCAACATGTGTTCACTAATGAATTCATTCAAATACTACTCTAAATGCAATTAAGGAATTCCTTTTATTGATAAAACAAAAGATTACTAAATTCATAATTGAAATTTGAAAGCGATGGAATTTTGGTAATTAAACAAGATGTTGAATAACATAAATTAAATAAGCAAGAAATGCTCCCTTTACAAATCACACAAGTCGATCTAACCAAAATCATGCACTTTATTGAATAGAATAATTTCTTCAACAACAACCAACTAACTAACTCCTTTGTAATTCTACTATAAATTCCCTTTTATATCAAGAGCAATCCTTGTCACTCTAGAAGAGGATGAATTATTTGCAATAATTAACTACTACTTAACTAAAATATCTCTATGACAACAACTACTTGTTAAAGAGTTACAATTGTGAAAGAACAAGTGCATGCCGCACTTAGATTAGATTTCATCTTGTTAACTCTGAGTGGAGTCCTTGATTAACTCTAGTTGAGATGATTTAACATAATTAGAGGATGTCAAAGATCATGCATTGAATCCCTACAATCATGGTGACTACAAGTTTTTTATTCATTTTTTCCACGTCTTTCAATCAAATGAGATGTTAAGTTGGGCTTGCATAATCCACATGAGTCACATGATGACTAGATGATAGTCCACGTTCAATGCTCTTTTCACCATGTCAACTCATGTGTTAACTAAATCAACTCACCTCCTTATCGTCCATTTGAGTCCTTTTATTTTTCATATGAGTCTACGCTTGTAGCATAGTGTAAGTCTTGTGCTCCAAAGTGAGTCATAGGATAAAAAGTGGGTGAGTCATATGCTCCATGCAATGAGGTGATGCAAATATTATGCTCTAAAGTGAGTCTTGTTCTCCCAATGCATGGGTGAGTCTTGTGCGGCCAAATGAATGAGTCCTACATTAGGTCATGTATGAGTCCTACGTTGGGCTTAAGATATGTTCTTCAACCACATTGTTAGTGCATATAAAGATTCATTTAAAATCATTTGAAGAAGCATAGATAAGATGAAAATAAACAAGGTTTATGCACAAAACTTCCTTTCAAATATATTAAAGTATTAATTACAAAATGATAATATCAGTCTTAGTACAAAATGATGACAAAAAATGGGGGTTTACATAGGAATTAGAGGCTCATCACTCCCCCACACTTAAGGGTTAACAGGTCCTCCTACTATAGGATTTATGTTCAAGATTCAACAACAATATGTGTACAATTATACTCATTTGTAAAAGTAAGCCATGTTTCATCTTGTTTTGTATTACAAAACCCAAAAAAATTTGATCATTATTTCCCTCCATGTTTTTTTTTCTTCAGAGTTGATCTTGTGTGTGGTGTTCCATCTTGGTACATAGGGCTAATATCAATGGTGGTTGGAATCTCATGCCGATCCATTTCTCTTGCATTTCCAACATGATTTTGCATAGGTATTTTTCCTTTTTAATGACCACTAGAGGTTGGTTGGGGATAATAACCTCCTTCTTCTTTCTAGACCTCTAGAAGTATCCATACCATAGTTGAAAAAAAGAAAATTCATGTTAAAGTTTGGGAGTACATACTCCTAAATCTGATACACAAGTTGAAATATTTTCCTTTGTACTTTTCCACAAGTTGTAGACAATAAACCTGGGCCTGATATCTCCTAAAGAATCTGATTGGAGTTGGGAGATCATGCCTCATCAAGAGGCATGCATTAGTTTCTTCTCTCACATATTCCCCTCTTTCTCATGCCATATAGATTGATGTCTTAAAGTGGAAACAAAAGATCTCAATTGCACTTCCCCTACATACAAATTGATTGGTATTTTCCACTTTTCAGGAGAAGAAACTTGTGGACATAAAATTCACATAATAAATTCTTACCAATGTGTTAGCTGTTGCATATGCTCCCATAAATTGTTTATCATTTTCAAACTCTATGGATTGGTGGAGAAGACTCTATGGAAGCTTTCCATTTGAAGAACTACTCTTTAGGAATAATGCATAAAAATTAGAAGGTGCCCTACAAGAAAGGGCTTGGTCATATAACCTGAGAGAACAAACATGTTATCCTAAAGTACCTTCTTTTCCTCTTTTAATATTTTTTTCTCTTTTGCCACTCCTCTGAGATCATAACATTCTTTCATCCATTTTACCATACCTTTTTTAGCACAATGATTTTGGGAATACAAAGTTGTTTGAATTATTTGATCAATGGTTTTCCAAAACTTTCTATATTTTTCCTTATCTCCTTGTAAGAGCACAAGTTATGTGGTCAATTCTTTAGTTCTAGACTGAAGGCACTGAATTATTTGTTCTCTCTCCTCTACATTGTGTTGTAGTTGTTGGATGACTTCTTTTTTTTTCCAATGATTGTTGGAGGTGTTGAATTCTTGTTCCTTTTTTCCTCCAACTGAGAGAAATTTTCCTCTTTTGTTTGTAAGATAAGTTGTAATTGGGAAATTATTTCTTGAGCTTTTGTAGCTCATACTGAACCTTAGAAATGGACAACACTTGGGGAATAATGTATCAAAATCAACAAGGTGAGCTAGGCTCACCTTCAAGCATGGGTTTTTCCTTTGTCATGAATGGGTGATTCTTCAACCATGATTGTGTTTTATCAATCTCCATTTAGAAACAAGGCCTAGAGGGGATACAAAGATAGGTGGAGAAGCAAGAGGTGTTTGGTGTAGGATTGCATGCATGATAGTTGTTACCTCTTGTTCCTCTGTGAAGGAACATTTTTTGTTTGATGCTCATCTATAGGGTATGGGTTGGCCCGATGACCTAAGATGTTTCCTTGGTCTCTCTGAGGTAGAGGGCCCTCTTTCTAGAACTAAAGCAGGTTCAAGGGCATATTTATTTTGGAATTTGACCCACTTTTTTAAGCCCATGACACTTCTTAATGAAATGATGCTTACAAATGAGGTGAATGAGGCCTTGGAATTTGAGATAAGAGGAACCCCATCGAAATTTCTCGGTTGCAGAGGAAACAAAGTCAAAAAAAACTGGGAAGATTAACTTTTTTATGGCCTTTGGCTTGACCATGGTGTAGGTGAATAAGGATTCTCAAAAACATGGCCTAAAATAACCTCATATTGACCATCACATGTAAAATATTTGATAACCCATTTTGCCACATCTGCCCATGGCTCAAGGAAAGTACTCTTTTGATGCCCTTAGCCTTTCCTTTATTATCAATAACCAATTCCAATTTTTTCTTTCTTTCCAACAAAAAATGTTTAATAATTTCATAGTAAGGAGTCTTGAAATTAACTAGTTTCCTTCCTCTGGAATACCAAAAATGTGACTAATTATGGAGGGCTAAACAATATTTTCTTACCTTTCACTTTTGAGTGTCCTCCTCAAATATTTTATGAATTATTCTATCATCCTTGGGTTGAATTCCTCATATGCAAGCATGAAATCCAACCATCCTGCTTTCTCAAAATATTGCTACCATTTTCTATTTCGAAGAGAAATTCAATTCAACCGAACTTGTTGGTTCATGATGAAGCCTAATCCCCATGGTTGTATTTGAAACAAAAGAAAAGTAATGGCATATGACTAAAAGAAGCTAGAGCACATGAATGGGAAAATAATGGAAAATATGAATGGAAATGACAACATGAATGAAAATGGAATGGAGATAGCACATGAATGGAAATGGTGAAATGGAAAGGAGTGAAAATGGGGAAAATAGGGGAAAACAATTTTATATCAAAACAACATGAATTGGGTAAAGTTTAACCAATTGTGATGGAACAACGACAATGTGGAGAATAAATTGGTATGTGGGAGAGATTAATTAGGGATGTGTGAAATATTTATTAGGATATGGGGTGTGTGTGAAAAACATTGGAAATGGGAGTCATCATTTCACACAAGAGTAATAATTATCACCTCATAATTAAACTTTTTAATATTTAAAAAGGAGTAATGACACATACCTTGTTAATAATCACTTGTCAAATATGATAACAACATTAGATTCTCCTTTTTTCTCTCTCTCACATGTTGTCTCAACACATTTATTGATGGCATGATTCAGGAGGTGACCATCATTGTTTTTTTTAGCCCACCTGCATTTTTATTTTTTTTCAATATATATTTTTTTTTTTTTTTAAGAAGGAATGACCACCATTTCTGGTTTTCAACCATTCCTTCATAGGATGATGATGCCATTTCTGGTTTTCAACCATCCCCTATTTTTTTTTTTGAGAGAGTAATTTAGCTTTGAGTTGACTTGGACAAGGAAACTTTGTCCAAGCAATTTAGAGTTGCATTCTCTTGTAGCATCTTTTTGAATTCTTCCTTTGATGTTGGATTTTGGTATAACCTCAATCTATGGCCATTAACCAACATTACTCTTCTTTCACCATCAATTGGAATCAGTTATATGGTCCCATTGTTGAAGACTTCCTCAATTTGGTATGGACCCATCCATCTTGTTTTGCAATTTTCCCTTGAAGTCCTTGTATTTTGAATCAAATAGAAGAGCCCAATCCCCTTTTTGAAACTTCCTTTGCTTAATATGACTATCATGCCACAATTTTCTTTGATGTTGGATGATTTTATTTTGTGTAGTGCTTGTAACCTCATCTCATCAACTCATTCAATTGAAGAATCCTTTCTTGTTGTGCTTTTGATAACTCAATTCCTACTTTCAACAGTTGTTCTTAAGGTCTAAATTTCAAATTCTATGGGAAAGATAGGTTTCTTTCCATAGACCAACTCATAAGGAGTGAATCATGGTTGTCTTCCAAGTGGTGTTGTAGGCCCATACTGCTTTAGGTAATTTTGAACCTAATTTTTCCTTGAGATATCTATTGTCTTGGTTAGAATGTTCTCTAATTCTCTGTTAGTGACTTCCACTTGACCATTGGATTGAGGATGGTATGGGGATGATTTCTTATGCCTTAACTGATATGTTCCACAAAAAACTGATTACACTTGACATAAATTGTGGTCCTGATCTAAAACAATGGATCTTGGTGCTCCAAACCATTGGAAGATATGTTCATACAAAAAGTCTGCAACTTTCTCATCCCTTGCATATTGGAGAGCTTGCACCTCAGCCCATTTTGTAACATAGTCTGTACAAACTAAGATGTACTCCTTTCCTTGAGAAGGTGGGTCAATTGGTCAATGAAATCCAATCCCCACTTCTCAAATGGCTCTAGAAACTACTTGAGGTTGGAGTGGCATCTTGTTGTAAGTGTTGGCTTTCCCATCCTTTGACATTGATCACATTTCCATACATACTTTTTGACATCTTTATGCAAAAAGGCCAATAGTAACCAACTCCCAAAACTTTTGGATAGTTCTCTTGACTGAATAGTGTCCTCCTGATGGTTCATCATGACATGCTCTGAGTATGTCAAAGATCTCATCTTAGCTACACACCTATGTAATACATGGTTAAGTCCACATTTGAAAATCATTCCATTAAACCATGTATACATCACACTTTGTTTAATTAATTTTTTTCTTTGTTTATGTGTGAGGAAAGATGGGAACTTCCTGTAGCTAAGTAGTTAGCCATGTCTGCAAACCAAGGAGAGACAATTGAAATTGCAAATAGATGTTCATCTAGAAAATCATCATTGACCTACTCCTCTGTACCTGAAATGGTTAGCCTTGAGAGAAAGTCAGCCACCACATTTGATTTCCCTAGTTTATCAATAATTTTATGTTAAATTCTTGCAATAACAAAATCCACCTTACAATTTTCCATGCACCAAAGGTTTATTCATTAGATATTGATTAGAATGAATGATCAATATGAACAATTACTTCATATCCTGTAATGTAATGGTGGAAACTTGTTAATTGGCATAAAAACCAATAAGAAAACTCCTTTCTGTGGTAGTGTAATTCCTTTCAACAGGGGAGAGGTTTTTGCTAATATAGTAAATGGCATGCATTGCTTCTCCTTCCTCTTGTTGTCCAAGTACAACCCCACTGCTTCATTGGAAGCATCATATGTTTGTATGTGAAAGGGAAGCTTCCAATTTGGGCCTCTTAAGACTAGGGTATTTTTCAATTTTTCCTTGATGATGTCAAAATATTTTTGACATGCTTTTGTCCATTCAAATTCAGAGTCTTTTGTTAGAAGGGAAAACAATGGAGAAGCTTACTTAAAATATGAAATGAATCTTCTATAATAACCAACATGTCCCAAAAAGAATCTTTCTTACTTTTGTTTGATTTGTGGGGATGGAAGTTTTACAATGATGTTGACCTTATCAAGATCTACCTTGATTCCCTAGCTGAAACATGGTGGCCTAAGACTATACCTTGCTCCATCATGAATAGACATTTCTCATGGTTTAAAGATAACTGATGTTTCTCACACCTAGAGAGTACTTTTTCTAAATTATCAATTCCTCTTGGAATGTTGCCCCATAAACTGTGAATTCATCCATGTAAATCTCACACAATCATGAGTGAGATCAACAAAAGATTGCTAACATGGCTCTTTGGAAAGTAGCAAGAGCATTACATAAGCCAAAAGGTAAGACCTTGTAGGAAAATGTCCCCATGGGTAGGTAAAGGTAGTCTTATCTTGATCTTTAGGTGCCACCATGATTTGATTATACCCACTGAAACCATCAAGGAATGAGAAATACCTTTTTCCAGATAAATTATCCAAGACTTGGTCAATAAAAGGTAGGGAAAATAATCTCGATGTGTTTCCTTATTCAACTCCCTATAATCCACACAAACCCTCCATTTCCCATTATTTTTAGGCACTATAACTAATGGAACCCACCATTGGATATCTGAAATTGGATAGATGAATCCTACCCTAAGAAGTTTCTCAATCTCAGTTTTTACAATATCTCTTAAGGTAGGGTTTATCCTTCTTTGTGGTTTCTTGATAGTCTGGAATCAGTTGTGTAAATGTGGTGTGTACAAATATTGGGATGAATACCCTTCATGTCACTATATTCCCAAGAAAAATCTTGAGGATGAGAGCATAAAAGTTTGAATAGGGTATTCTCCTCTTGACTAGTCAACCAACTATTGATTGCCAATGTTTTTTCTTGGGAAAATGGGTAGTTTGTTTGGTGTCTGGGTGGAGAGAATTTACCACAAGGTATTCTCTCAATAATGAATTCAAGGGGCACCTATGGGAAAAATATGTGGATTTAGTAATGTTGTGGAAGATACTCTCAATCAGATCTATGTTTCGTGAGAAAGGACAAATTATAGGTTGATTGTTTTTTCATCTATCATGTCATCCTTTATTTCAATTTGTTGTAGTGCAAGACTCATACATAGCCCAATGCAAGACTCATGATCCAATTTTGGATATGTTTCTGAATGTTCTTGAATTATGACCATAGCTAAAGATGAAACCACATCTTTTGATTCTTGTATCATCCTTCCACCATTGTTTATCCTTAGTGGAAAAGGGTTTTATAGCTGGATAAATGGATAACTTCTTTGAATCATGCCCATTTGTAATTACCATATTTCTATCCTACAATCAATAAGAGTCTATAGCAAGTGGCTAACCAAGGGCATCCTAGGATCAAGGGATATCCAATTTTCTTATTCTTCATTTTAATGACCATAAAATCTATTGAATAATCCCATGCTTCAATGGTTATGGTCACATCCTCTATGATCCCTTTGGGCTTGGCTATAGATTGGTCAACCATTTGTAACACTATTGAAGTTGATTGTGGTTTAGGAAGAGCCAATGTGGACAAATGTTAGTAGTCATCACATTAATTACAGCCCCTAAGTCAATTAGAACATTTGGAATCTTCACATCTCCAATACAAATTGTAACAATTGGACTCCTAGAGGTCACCATATTTTGGAGGGGTCATATTCCCTTCCAATATGCTAGCCAATTTTCCATCAACATGGATTGTTTTAGGCTGATTTTTCCTTCTACCTGGAGTTTTAACACAAGAGCTCTTTGATGGTTTTATTCAACTGGGATATCTCTAAGAGCATGTAACAGAGGGATTCCAATACTTAGTTTTTTTAATCCTTGAATTAGCTCTGACTTTGGTTTCTCATGGGTTATAGTGTTGTGTTTTTCCAAAAGTCTAGATGGAAAGGGAATATTTGAGTTTGGTTTAGATGTTTCTTCAATAATAAAGGTTTGGGTTGTGTTTCTTAATTTTTCTTTGTCTTTAGGGACTTCTATATGATTGGAGATGATGGTTTTGAAGTAACCTTCCCTGACCATAACAATATATTTCTATAGTCCACAAGAGTTCACCATGGGGTTTTTTCAGATTCGATGTGTGTATGTTGGGTTACCCTACCTCACATTCTTTGGATTTTCCATGGTTTGAGATGGAATTTGTGGTTGGGTAGGTTGTTTATATGGGGTAGTAGTTGTAGGCCCATTAAAAAGCTTGTTGTCCCTGGGGTCTTCTTGGATTATAATACTATTGACTTGATCCTTGGGGTGCATTCCATTATTGTTGAAATTGAGGATTAAATTGTTGGAATGGTGGAATGTTTGAGTTTGGAGTCCATGGTTGTTGATAATAATTTGGTGGTGCATTCCACTGAGGACTCCATTCTGTGGGACTTGTTGTACCCAAGGTTGGGGGTATGACCATGGTGTGTTCCACTAGTTTGGAACCCATTGTGTTTTTGGTGCATAGGACTGGTTTTGATTTGATTGAAAATTCCCTCCTTGCCTCTGAGCCACATAATTCAACTCAACTTCATTTTTGTGTGTTCTATTTTAAGTGATTCTTTAGCAAGGGAAACAATCCACATTGATTAGTGGCATGCTTTAGATCACAAGAAAGAAAATGTTTATTTTATCTAAGGGACAGTCCTTAAGCCCATGTTTTTTCCTACATCTTGGATAATATATGAACAATGGCTTTGTGTTCCTAGCTTTCTCCCTATCCACAATTGTGTTAAGTTGGACTAAGAGATTGTTCTTAGATTTGTAATTTCCTCTCTTAGTTTGGATATGTCACCATTGGAAATTTTTCCTTTCTATTTTTCAAAGGTTTGGGTGAGTCCGGGAGTAGTTCCTATAGAGGTCAATGATATCAAGTGAATTCAATTTGTTCATATCTCTTTTCCCATAAGATTAAAGGCTTCTTGTGTGTCTTCATCCAATCCTTTAAGGAATAGAGTTTTTAGAAGAGTAATATCAAGACCAGTACCACACCTCCTATGAAGGAAGAGGAATCAATCAAGATAGTCCTCAACACTCTCATCCTCCTTTTGTTGTATCCTAAAGAGTTCTTCCTTTCTGTCCCTCACCCTATAATAATCTTGGTATTTATCCAAGAAGATTATTTCCATCTCCTCCCAAGTGTGGATAGAGTTGGGGTTTAAGCCCATGAACCACCTCATGGATGTATCCTTTAAAGTTGAAGGAAATAACTTTTAATTTTTGGGTGTTTGAGGTGTAGTCATAGGTCTGGCACAAGACTTTGAACTCAAATAGGAATTGGTTAGGATCTTCTGAGACTAGTCCCCTGAAGGTTGGTAGAATTGAAGGAGATATGTTCTTCATGGGGGCTTGGTCATTAGGGTCCAGTTGTATGGGATAGGTGAATGTCCTTCCAAGTGGGGTTTTCATTATTTGCACCATTGGGGTTTTCCACTCCATCAACCATCCTTTCTTTTTGATCAAGTTGCTCCACAGGTTGATTTTGAGGGGGTTTGTAAATTGATTCTAATAAATCTACCTCTATGGTCTCTAGGTCTAAACATAAAATCCTACCATGCTTGAGAACAATTTCCTAACTATAAGTGCTTATTGATTTTTGTGTTCCACATACTCCAAAGCACAAAAAGAATCTTGTTGTCACTACAAGGTCTTTTATTTCAAAAGAAAGAGTTATGGAAAAGATATTTCTAAATGGAAACTTACTAGGCTATCAGAAGTACTCAAGTTAGTACCTTAATCTTTTCTAACACCTTAAGAATAATCCCCGAAATGATGCCAAAAAGTGATGAGTGTCATTGATACTCACACTTTAATTATCTCATGATTTTCAGTCCAGGGTGGTGTCCACAACTATTTGCAACAAAGAGAATGATTGAAACCATGCTCAACATGTATTCACTAATGAATTCAATCAAATACTATTCTAAATGCAATTAAGAATGAATTTATTGATAAAACAAAAGATTACTAAATTCAGAATTGAAATGCTGAAAGCGATGAAATTATGGTAATTAAACAAATGTTGAATAAATAAAAATTAAAAAAAAAAATGTTCCCTTCACGTTGGGGAGGAGTGGCCCTTTCTCCTTCCTCGATCGATTTGGTTTAGAATTGCAAATCACACAAGTCGATTAACCCAAAATCATGCACTTTATTGAATAGAATAATTTCTTCAAACAACAACAACTAACTAACTCTTGTAATTCTACTACAAATGCCCTTTTATATCAAGAGAAGTCCTTATCACTCTAGAAGAGGATGATTATTTGCAATAATTAACTACTACTTAACTAAAAGATCTCTATGACAACAACTGATTGTTAAAGAGTTACAATTATGAAAGAACAAGTGCATGCCACACTTAGATTAGATTCATCTTGTTAACTACAAATGGAGTCCTTAATTAACTCTCAGTTGAGATGATTTTTAATAGATTCCAGAAGATGTCAAAGATCATGCATTGAATCCCTACAATCATGGTGACTATAAGTTGTTTTGTTCATTTATTCCATGTCTTCAATCAACTAGGTGTTAAGTTCGGGCTTGCATGATCCACATAAGTCACATGATGTTTAGATGATAGTCCATGTTTCATGCTCTTTTCACCATGTCAACTTGTGTGATGGACTAAATCAACTCACCTTCTTGCCATTTGAGTCATTTTTTTTTCACATGAGTCTATGCTTCCTCATAAGCGAGTCCTCATCCAAAATGAGTCCTACGCCAATGTGTGGGTGATTGTCCTACACTGAAGTGAGTCCTACGCCAATGCATGGGTGAGTCCTGCACTCCAAAGTGAGTCTTGTGCCAATGCATGGGTGAGTCTTGCGCCAATGCATGAATGAGTCCTATGATGAGGCCACATGTCATGCATGAGTCCATGTAAATGGCTTAAGATATGTTCTTCAAACACATTGTTAATGCATATAAAGATTCATTTAAACTCATTTGAAGAAGCATACATAAGATGAAAATAAAAAGGTTTATGCACAAAACTTCCTTTCAAATATATTAAAGTATTAATTACAAAATGATGCAAAAGAGCTATAAGGACTTCAAGTGCTCTCTTAAATTATTCATTGATATGAATTAGGATAAGAACATCCACATATAATATAAGATTTACCACATAGTTATCTAGGTGAATGCCCACTCAACCAAATCCATTTATACACTCATCTAGCATATCGATGTATAAAATAAACAAAGTGGGGGATAGTGGACATACTATTTACCCGAATGTCACTTCCAAACATTTAGACATTCATTTTCTCATTTTGATTTTAGCCTTGACATGCTCATAAAGTACCTACATTGCCACTCTATACTCATTTGGGACCCCAAGTTCCTACATCACACTCTAAAGTTTGCCTCTTGAGACAAAGTGTCAAATGCCTTTTTGAAGTTAATAAAGTAGCAACATGTCTCTTCCCCTTCTGTATCCCGCACTTTTTTGAACAAATGCCTAAGAGTGATGTGGTGGTAATGGAATATTTAAGTCTAAAATTGGTGTCCTTTTTTATCTTTTCCCATCTTTCTCTACCCAAATGTTAATTGTGTCTTTATAACATACTCCTAAATAGATCTACGTGTAGAGGATTGACAATGATGGTGCAATAGTTAGATGGGTTGTTGATGTCAATGATTTTATAGAGAGGAGTTAACGATGTTGGTCATCTAATCTATCATAAATATTTCTTAAATGATACTATTATATATTCTTTTGATGTGTGGAGTGAGAACCTATGAACCCCATTTGAGATATTATACTTGTGTCATGACCATCTCTTATTCTTTTCCCGTTTCTAGTCTCGTTATACCTTGAGCAATATCCCTCGTAGAGAAGAGCTAAGTTGAGGTGTTGATTATAGGGGATGTATCTGTCCTAATCTCATTCATAGATAAATTTTCCATATTTTAACCATTGATTATCTCGTAGTATTATCCTTTATCTATTTTTTCTTCTATTGTAATTATTTCCAAAAACCTCTAGGGTTGTGTTTTCCAAATTAGATTATTTCTTTGCTCCTTTGGTGCATATAATCTTTATCCTTTTGAATATATCTATTTTTCATATGCCTTCTTATTTTCTTTGTCCATCCCAATCTCCCTCAAAGTTATATTTTTACCTGCAATATTCATCATTCCATAGGTTTATTGGTAAATTGATTACTTGTGCTTAGTGTTTTATGAATGTAAGGAATCAACATATTGTTGTTGATTAAACAATTTTCCTTACATGGTATATTATTCTCTACTTTGGGAGTGTTTTCTGAGGGGTTGCTTAGAAAATTTCTTGGTTTTCATGTGTCATGAAGATTTTACCCCATAGAGATGTCCTCCTTAGGGTGTGGTGATATTGTTATACTTGTTGATTGTTTATGTGCACGTAAAATTTCACCTATATTAGGAAGTCTTTTACTTCTAACTATCTCAATCTCAAAATAGATTTTTTTAGCATATTACATAGCTAATCACACTTTGACAATTATATGTTTTGCAGGTGATGTTTCTTGAATTTGGCCATGCTTTCATGTCATTGCGATATAACCAAGAAATAGATTCTACAAAGCCCCAATAGTTCTCCTCCATAAAAGAAACATGGGAAGAGAGAATGTATTTTGTGCACATCGGGTATAGTTGACACGGAATGACATTATATCATGGAATGCTCTGCATATGAAAACATTCAAGATAGTTAGTTGGACAACCTATAGGGGATGTCTATGTTCACAAAATTTGAAGAAAATATTGAATTCGTCAAAATCCATAGTAGGAGAATGAACCTTCGTGAATAAATCGATAACATATATTTGAACTAAGGTCCAACTACAAAAATATTCTCTTTTTTACAAATTCTTATTTGTCTAGTTATGATTTTGTTATTGGGGTCCCATAAACTATTTTCTTATAGATGTTATTAAAATCTTTGTGTGCATTTGAACTAGGGTCCAACTACAAAAATATTCTCTTTTTGACAACTTCTTATTTGTTTGGTTATGATTTTTATTGGGGTCCCATAAACTATTTTGTCTTGTAGATGTTATTAAAATCTATCTATCTGTGTGTGTGTGTGTGTGTGTGTGCGTGCGCGTGCATGTGTGTGTGTGCGTGTGCGTGTGCGTGTGCGTGTGCGTGTGCGTGTGCGTGTGTGATTATAATCTAATGAACTTTTAAATAATATTTTCTTTATTTTGTCAGCCCAAGAATTAAATAATAGGAATGATACAATATTTAGAGTAATGAAAAATTGTATTTTCATTGATATTTGAATGAATGAAGAAGATTACAAGTAATTAAGCCAGAGAATGGTTGTTCACTTGACATTCCAAGATGACTCTTGACTACCTATGAGAACTCTTCAAGTTCTAAGTATAAGAAAAAATCTCTCCTAAATAACACCGCGATTACCTAACATTATGTAAAATAATAGTATATCCCCCCTTAATCCATAGGGGTTCAATGATAGAAAACATGCCTTTTAACTTATTAAATTTTCCTTTACTAAGTGCTCTTTTCAAGATGTCTCTTGATTTCTCTCGAAGTACGAAAATAGAGTAATTTAACACTACCTTATTTCACATGATGTTGAATTAAGTGGATTTTTGTATTGATGTGCTTGGTTCAACCATGAAATATATGATTCTTCTCCATTTGAATTACGGATGTGTCACAACCATCAATAACTATGTTAACAAAACCTATTATTTATGAAAGTCTAAAAGATCTCTTCTAAGCCACAAAATCCCTCTCGTTGCCTCATAAGTGACCATACATTATGCTTTTGTTGGCTAGATTTTCTGCATAGCTGAAAACCTAGGCAATCATGAGATAAATCTCCCTCATTTACCGGTGAGGCTCCCGTGTAAGATTTGTCAATAAAATATGCTAGTATCTATTTAGGGGTTTTACTTTAACCATGCAGCTCATGAACCATAGTTGTATAGTTTTGCAACAAGTAAGCAACTGTTAAAGAAAGGAAATATCTAATGAAGAAGGAAATAATATAAACACAGGAAAGAAAGAGGGGGTGTGCAACCCAATCAATAGATCACAGAGTTGATTGCATGCACATAGACATAACCAATAGATATTAACACACAAAATTATAAGCAAAAGGCAAATTTTTCGAGATCTAGATCTAGAATAACACAAAGTTTATAAGTAGATCCGAGACAAAAAGTTAGAAACAAAATGCACCATGACACAAAGTTCTCCGAAAATCCGATCCTTTCTATTCCTTTGCTTTAAATAGCTATCGGGGTTTCAAAGACAAATCTTTGGAACACAAGAATGTTGCTTACAAATTCGATCTTTAACCCGAAGGTTCTTCCTCTAGTTATAAAATGTAGAAGGGTAAATAAAAATGGAAAACTCAACCGAATCAAACATAAACAAGAAGTAAAGTTAACATCCGACAATCATCCTCCTCTAATTCCTCTCCAAGTGACATGCATTTGGATACATAGTCAAACTTATACACATCTGTCACTTAACTTATAGAATCACTCCACATACCTTAAAAGTAATGGTTTCAAAACCAATAGCTTTAAAGTTTTACAATTATATCCGAGAATGTGAAAATAGAAGAAGAAAGATTCACCAGCTGTAACATCTTTCTTTTTGTTTTGATACTGAATATACTTGTCGAACATGTAATTCAACAACTTCCCATATGTATTAGCCATAGCTTCCTTTTCTATCCGAATTATGAAGCAAGCCTTTGTTCAATACCCTAATGCACGCTTCCACATCCTCTAAGCTAGGCCCGAACTTCTCAACATCTGACTGCAGCGTCACCAACTTATTGATGGAATCCATCGTGAAAGGCCTAACAACTCCATCAATTGTCCCTTGCACCATCGAAGAAATCCTTCCGGGGAATTAGGCATTGTGTTCATATCTATCGTGCTTGTCACCAGTTGATTCAACTGAACTAATGCATCTTTCATAACCTTTAGGTGAGTGACACCTCTCCGAGTTATACGAAACTTAGTGAATGATTAGACTCTTCCATTCGTCGATAACTTTAACCTGGTTACTTGCATCTTCCACTTCCTGCATCAGATGATCACTCACCTACTTTTGTGTTGAAATTGGTTGAGTAGAAGATTTGGCAACCTTGGCAATAATCTCACACAACTGAGACACCTACTTCTGAAGTTCAACTTTCTCGCCTTTTCTTTGTCAAGCCTAAGGAATAAAGCATCTATCAATGTCTATGTGTCTTGCTTCAATCCTTCTATGGTGGCTTGACCTATGGGTACTTTGGTCATTGTTATATCTTCTATCGTGAGCTCATCCTTCTTCTTTCCTTCTACTGGAACTGACACCTCGGCAAAATTTTGCCCCGACTCTTCAATAATCAACCTTGAAGTTACCGTAGCAACTTTAAGTTTCCTATCTTTTCCGCCTGACTGGGAGCAGTGCAAGTCATGTTATTCCAAGTTGATCTCTTCTCTAGCCTCTGGAACTAACTGCGAAGCCAACCATTCTGAGAAATTACTTCTCAAAGAATGAGAAGTTGTCGAGTGTACCACTATCTCGCATTCCTCTCCATCTGAAACCGCTACAATGTTGTGGTTGCCATCCTCTGAATTGTCCAAAGACAAAGCTCTTTCAAATTCTGCCATCTGTAACTTCAACATTTCTTCAGGAAGAGGTGCTGAATGGAGTGACTGAGGAGAAAAGACAAATGTTTCCAGATTCAATGGAGGAATGGCAATATCTTGCTGAGGTGCAACAGTCGGTGAAGTACTTGATGCTGGAGAAGCGGAACTAACACCATAGCCGTAGAAGTGATCCTTTCCTTTAAATGAGACTTTCTATGCACTTTAATCTTTTTAGGCCTTATGCTACTTTCTCCTATGCCGAAGTTGCCTGTGATCCGATTCATCAATGCTTCATCAAGGCAATATCCCTTCGTCAGCAACCAGTTTGAAGTATTGACCAGAACAATGGCAGACCTTTCCTCGATCATATGGCAGCCACCTATGCTCTCCTGAAGTACAACTCTATCTCCTCCCATCCGATGGTATGCATCAAGTAACACAAGCCCATCATCTTTAAGATCCACATGTATCCATGCTAATCTGATTAAACACTTGCCGTCTTGATAACCTTTTGAAATCTTTCTTTCTAACCGTACTCGCGCACGCACTTCATCTAGAAATCTTCCAATGAAGGCACATGTGCATACTCCTAGGAGATTGTCTTCCTTGCCACTCCAAATGGATCGAAGTTCAGCCGTGCTGGGAAGAACTCTTGCTCGTACTCAGAGAACATCTCTGCTTCAATTCCTCGGGCTTTATGAATACTCTGGCAGTTGTAATAGCCCACTATGATCGGGAAGAAGCCTGTAGACTTGTGCCATTTTGAATGTAGGTCATGCATCTCCACGAGTTGTTTGCTCAACTCCATGATGACCAATCTGTCACTCGGATATCTGGGTAACTTAACTAGTTCTCCTGAAAAGTCGGTGACCCTGAGGTATGTAAAGTCTCGCAAACTGGATGAAGATACTACCAATCTTGGACACAACTTCCCAAGCTTCCTTACTTACCCTATTGGCCTTTAAATCATCGTTCAACCTGTAAATGAATCTGTAGAAGAATCCATCATTGACCACCTTGTAATATTTATTGCATGTGAGCATAATAAGTGTGGATATCACTCAAAAATAGGATCCTTGGAAAGCACACCACATCTATCCGCTTGGAGAAGACACCTGTAAAGTTCTTTGTATATACCAAATACAAAATCATTTTGAAGCTATAAGTACGCCTCACATTCCAGAGTTGCTCACCGATGTTGTCACTAATAATTTCCAACCAATTGATTATTGAATCTAATTTGTTGATTTCAATGGTCATGATGAAGGCATACATCTATGTGTGGAAGTTGTGAGCGTTAGCTTCACCATTTATCCTACATAACAATTTGACAATGTCATCCACCTCTTGTACCAGATTGGATCGTGGAAGAGTTATCTGGAACTTGGATGGATATCTGGGCTTCTTCATGTATCTACTATTCATTATGCCCACACAGTCAACTTTATGCTTTTCCCATTCGTCATTCTTGGCCGACATCTAATATGCTAATAGTAGTCACCACCTGTCGTGTTGGAATCTTCAGACAATAATTGATGAACTGTGCATCCAATCAAATTATTGTCTTCCCCACAACATCTCAAACTGATCTAGATAGTGGGTGGTAAGACCTAGCACACTCCATGATGAATTCTGGCAACTGAGCTATGGATGGGAATGTTGAAGCTTGAATGATTCCACTGCTTTTGACTGCACGCATGAGAGAAGTCTTTCCAACTCTGGATTTGTCAATCAATTCGGAAAGAGGTTCTGGACCTAGATCTATATCTCCAATGTCAGCAAACCTAGAAGTAATGCATGATTCTGCTGAGCTTTCTTTTTCATCCCACTTTGCCATGGCCATATCTCTGTCTTTTTGTCTCGAAAGTTCTTTTTCTCTTTATTCGGTCGTAATTATTTACAACCAAAGGCAAATCTAGAGATTTCTTTATATTCGGAGGATATGTTCAATGTATTAGACATTGATTTAAGCTCCCTTTCTCTTATATAAGCACCTATAATGAATACCTGTAATTAATTCAGACAAAGACAACAACTAGAACATGAACACTTGATTTTAATCATAAAAATATGCATATATCAAGTCTGCTACCCCAAAATTTGAGGTTTTGTTTGCATGCAAAACAAGCATGAATTTTGTCAACTTCACCTGAGCACCTATACCACTATGCAGAAAATTAATCAAACTTAAATCAAGCTCCTTCAAACCTAGGCGCCAAACTTTGAAGCTTTCCGACAGTGAAAACACCTTCTCCGAGCAAAATTCCTCCTTAATTGGGTGTCAAAATTGCCTGGGCTGCACTTCCTTGCTAAAGAATTAATTAATTCATCATTATGGCAGCCCCTTCTTATATAACCTTCACCATTCTATAATTAATAATTGCATCTCTTATTCCTGACAATTAATTAATTAAAAATCAATTTTTCTCTTTAAACTTGGGCGCCTATTTTGTGCATGCTCATGTCTGCCATTAAATAAATTAAATTTATTTAATTTTAGTTTTCTACTTCCAGTCCACTTTGACTTCATAGTGTGTTTTGACCTTATGCACCAAAAAGAGGAATTAATTCCATCAATAAATACTTTAAAAAGTATTAATTCTCCTCTAGATGGGTCACACTTTTTTGCATGAGAGGGGGCTGCATTAAATAAATTACATTTATTTAATTTTAGAATTCTATTTCTAATTTCCTTTATCCTCTTCTTCCTTGTTGACTTTTCTTCATGCTTGGGTGCCAAATTTGGAAATAGAATTAATTAATGAATGCAATTAAAGTTGTCCTCCTATTCCAAAAGGGGTCACACTTTTTTGACATAGCTAATTTCTATTTTTAAAAGCCAATTTCCAATGGGATTATTCACCCTGCACCGCAGCTCCAAAAATCCCATGATCCACTTAAGTTGTTTGACTTTCATAATGAGATTTTTTACCCTGCAAGGCAGGTAAGAAATTCCCATCAATGCCTTAAGTGATTTTCTTTTATTTCACAATGGGAATTTTCACCCTGCAAGGCAGGTAAGAAATTCCCCCTGCCTGCTGCCTCTAATTTTCCCATTATGACTTAAGTGGCTTTGCTTCCATGGGAAAAAGTACCCTACCAAGCAGGTACAAAATTCCCACCTGCCTGCTACTACCAAAAATCCCATTGTAGCTTAAAACCTTCCTTTCCCAAAAATGTGACCTGCCCAGAAGAAGCCTTTTCTGTGCACGACTTCGTCTTTTTAGAGAGAACTATACCTCCTGTGGAAAATTCCTTCTAGCATAACGTCCATAGATGATCTCCAGAGACTCCAGCCAAGAAAACATATTGAACCGGCAAAGGAATCGACCTAAAGAAATTTCATAGAAAACAAAATGGGAAAACACCAAAAACGTAAAACGTTGCCAGAAGTCATAGATAAAGCCCAAGATTCATTCTGGTTAAAACCCTACTGGTATATGGGAATATTGACATGTAAGACCACAATAGGGTTAAAGTGGAGTATAATTTGCCTCAAACGGGCTCGAATAAATATTTCCTTGCAGCAAACCCCCGACATAATATAACGATTTTGGGTATCGGGTATTTGGCAAAATTGGCTAATATGATTCTCTGGAAATATCTTAACACAATACAGACACTTTCTGGCAATTAACACACAAAATGACCCATTATTTTAAAAGTACTGATTTTTTTACATGGGGTAGTCTCAGATTTCAGGGTGAAATCTGGGGACACCACTTTCATGGAAGAAATTGTTGGCACTAATTGCTTCTTTGATTTCCAACTAACAATTATTGTTCCCAAATTCATTAGAAACCCTGATGTAGATTTCCCATCTTCAAAATCACCAACATAGTCAGAATTTGAATAGCCAACCAATTTGAAGTCTCCTACCCTAAAGTATTTGAGCCCAAAATTGTGTGTTCCTTTGAGATATCAAATGGATATTTTTACTAATAATACCCAATGAATTTATTTGGGTATGATTTTCGTGGGTTGTTACATGAATCTATAGAGAACACCAACAAAAAAATAAATATCTAGTTTAGTTGTGGTTATATAGATCTAACTTCTAATGAACTATCTATATTTGGTTGCATCGACCAAATCAATGGTATCTTCTGATGTCAATTTTAGATTGTATTCCATGGGTGTACTTAAGAGGTTTATAATATATCATTCAAAATTTTCTAAAAAATTCACCAATATACTTCTGTTGAGTTATGAAGATGTACTTTGATTTCTTAAGCACTTCAATACCTAAATATTAATGAAGATAGCCAAAATTTGTCATTTCAAACCCTTTTATCAACTCCGCTTTGATTTTTGTAGTATATTTGTCATTATTCCCTGTTATGAGTAGATCATCCACATACACCAATAGAAAATACAACTAATTTTAAAAAAGAGCTATATCTTCAAACTAAAAACATTTGAAATTCATGTCCAAAAGGTTCTCAATGAGCTTTTCATACCTTTCTCTAAAGTGGCTTGCTTCAAACCATACAACATTTTTTCTAGTTTGCACACTTTGTGCTCTTGGTCATCAACTGCAAAACCTTCGAGTCTTAGTCATGTACATTGTTTCTTGAGGATAACCATTTAGAATCATGTCCATCTCGATAAATGTTTTACTTGTTTTATGCTACCAAATCCAAAAAAATCTAAATGATAGTCCATTTTGTAATTGGTCCAAAGGTTTCATTGTACTTTATTCCCTTTTTGGGCATAACCCTTCTAATCTTTATTTTGTAGGACTCTTCATCCATGTCTAGGGTTTGAGATAATGATAAGTTCATTTGGAGAGCTTTTCTACATGTGTGACAACTAGGGTTTGACAACGAAATACAAATCCAGAAGGAGAGAAACCCAAAACTTGTAGAAGCTTATCTATGAGTAGGTCCAAGACCATACATAATGTCATAGACCATATAATACTGAGTCTTGAATGTGTTGTCAGACAAGTTGTTGAACTAGGTAGATTTCCAATTCTAGTCCAGCCTTAGAGGGTCTCCAGTGTTGGGTTCTATAAGAAAGTAGGAATAGTGATGAGAAAGAAAGAGGAATAGTGATGAGAATGAAAGACAAGTGGCCACCTAGACAACTTATAGAGAAAAGGAAAATAAAGTAGTTGAAGATAATGATAAGACTAGAAGAAAGAAGACTCAAACAAATGGAAAAGAGAATGAGTAAGTAAAAAAGGAAGTGATTAAAGAGATGGGCGATAGAGGATAAGAGTGAAGAAGTAGAAGTGATTGAAGCATTTTTACAATGTAGTAATTTCTTAAGTGATTATGTGGTTGAATACCGTATAGTACAGTTTGAATCAAGAGACAAAATTTGATTTTGGAGGAGTCTTTGCTAAGACTAGAAGGTGAACACAACATAAGTTTGGTTTTGCATGCATTTGTAGAGAGTTGAACACGAGTAAATGTGAAGTTTCATTGCATGTATACTTGGGAAAGGGAAATTCAACCCGATGTATGTAAGTTTGTGGCATGAGTGAGAAAGATTTTTTCCATAAAAAGAAAATTTTGACAAGAACAAAGAAGCAATCATCTTGTAGACCTATAACAATCCATGAGAGAGTCTACACTGTAGGGAAGTATATTAGATTGGAAGGATAAATGTAGAGTAAGGAGATTTATCATTTTTTCGAGTAGATCAATGACTTTGGAGATGAGACACAAAGTTTGAGGTCATTCCAAGAGCTACTAGTAGATTAAGGAGGTAAGGGAGGTTAAGACAATTGTGTAGGAGAGTTTTTAGGTTTTGAATTCTTGGTTGAGGCTTATTATCGCAAAAATTCCCTTCTCGGGTCAAGTAAAAAGGATAAACCCTAAAGCTAGGGTTTCAAAAGAAGAAAACCACTTTCCTCGTAAAGGAACCCACCAAAATTGCTGATTTTTCAAGTAGTTATTTAAGGCGGTCGGTGAGGGTTGAAGATGAAATTAAATCAAGATTTTCATTTCATGATGAGTTACCAATGACAGTTTCTCGGAAACCGTAATCTAGTTCTTCGTGAAAGAGGTTGGATCTAAAGTCATAAGGAATTAGTGAGATTAGAAGATTAATTACAACTTCTTGAAGGAAACATTGAAGTGAAACCTGGTTATTTCTATAGAAAGGGTGAAGGCTATAAAAATATGTGGATGAAACAATGAGACATTGAATCATTCAAGAACTCAGACCCTACAAGAGGATGAAGGATAGTCCATTCCAAAGTATCTAAACCTACACATAGAAGACCATTAGAAGGGGTTGTTCAAAGGAATTAAGCCTTATTTTATGAGGGATGAAGCCCGAGAGACTTGTGAGTGAAAACTAAAAAGGTTGATGAAGGATTTTAGACCCCATACAAGTGAGGAGACAGAGCATTTGATGAACAATCCATTCAAAATCTAACCGTGATACTCAAGTGCCATTTGTAAGGTTGAATGAATGGTAAAACATATGAAAATTTTCACTCTTAACTTAAGATACTCAACCCTAACATACTTAAAAAGGTTCGGTGCGGGGAAGGAATAAAGAAGAGGATATTTATGACAAAGGAACTTGAGAAGGTAGTGGTGTATAATGGCAGGGAGATAAGGCAAGGAGTTCGAGGGACCGAGTAAGGTACGTGTCTAAGTTGATCTTAAGACATTTTTAAGTCAATGAAGAGGTTTTCAAGAAGATTCAAGTAATTTGAAGAGAGATCAATCAAACATATGATTAGACATCATGACAGTTGGACAAGAGTGAGTAGTATGTTGAGGGAAACCTTGACAAGTTTAAGGTAATTTTTGATTTTTTTACTTTGTTTCAAATTGTTGGATGATTAATCATGGGTGGAGGTGTACTAATAAGTTAGTGTTGGTTGAAGCTAGAATATGGAGTTTTACGCCAAAATTGAATTGTGAGGGTGTGGTTAAGCTTGAGAAGAGTAAACATTTGTTTGGGAAAGCATTAGTTTTAGCATTGTGATCTAAGCCCCATTGTGAGACCGATTGAAAGTTATTAGGATATGCATCCTTTGGTATCGAGCGTGAAGATCACGCGAGAAAATAAGTTGAAAAAGTGGAGAAAAGGGTTGTTATAGTGAAAGGAAGAGAAGCAAAGAGATAGATAAGAAGATGAGTAAAGAGAAGAGTGTGAAACTAGTATTTGACCATGGGTATAAAATGCCATAGTGGATGAAGAAATCAGTAGCAGAGAGAGAAGAGGATAAGTCAAGACAAGTGCATGAGAGAATAAGAGAACAAGAAAAACAGAGAAGAATAACAAAGATGATGGAAGAAAGAAGAGACTTGATGGAAACAAGGAAAGAAAGAAGAGATAGAGAGTTGAGGGTTATTAGGCCTTGGAAATCAGATTGGACAAGATGATGAAGATGAGGGAATACTAACAAAAAGATGGTTCGTGGATTGATAGAGTTACTTGAGATGCAAAAGGAGAGAGTAAGAGAGGAGAGAGAGGAAAAGGAAAGAGGAAAGGATGAAGAAAAGAGAGATGTGGTTTCAAAGCAGGAGGTAACAAATTTAAAACAAGATGTAGAGCATTTAATAGTGCTCATTGAAAATGAGAGAGAAGAGAAAATACAAGAGACATGAATATTGATGAGAAAGAAAGCCAAGTGGCTAGTTAGTCAACTTATATAGAAAAGGAAAAGAAATAAGTGATGATAAGGATAAGACAAGAAAGATGACCTGAAACAAATGGAAAAGAGAATGAGTAAGCAAAAAGGAAGTGGTTAAAGAGATGGTGCTGATAGAGGATAAAAGTGAAGAAGAAGAAGTGATAGAAGCATTTTTGAATTCTCTTGAGATGGATGAACATGATGAGAAAATGGATACGCAAAGATAGAGAAAGAAGAGTTCAAGAGAGAACAACATGAAGTGGTTTCAAGAAAGGAAGAACTTATAAGGGAAGACAAGCCTCAAGTTTTTGAATTTAACAATGTGTGCAGGTGTGTGTTTGTAGGTATAAAGAATGAGCTTGAGATAGAAGATGAAAGTAAGAAGAAAATAAGCCAATAACAAGAAGAGATAAGTGAACAAGAGAGTGTATTTGTTTATGAAAGATGGGAGAAATTACAAGTAGAGATAGAAGCCTTGGAGCATGTTATAAACAAAGTGAAACCACGTGAAAAGGAGATGGAAATCAGTTAGAGGATGGAAAAGGAGCAGAAAAAAGTAAGGAGATGAAAGAAGATATTGAAGAGATAGAGAAGAAAGAGAAAAGTAACCAAGGTGTAGCAATAGAGATAGATGTATATGAAGAATAAAATGAAGTCAGAGATGAAAAAGTCGGGGTTGAGAAACAACAACAAGAGTAAGAGGAAGATGAAATGATTGAAGAGGAGGAAATTTTTTATGAAGTGCAAGGACTCACTCCTGAACATGAAGAGAACCATGAAAACGAGGAAAAAAACAAGATAAAATCAATGTAGATAGAGGAATCTGGGGTAAAGATAAGATCGAGCAAGGGGTGAAGACACCAAGAAATTGGAAAAACAAATAGTGGGATTCAAACTTTCTTACCCCTGGAGTATGATGCAAGAGCATCATCTCCACCTCTGCAAACATGTCATGGTGTCATCAAAATTTGGTTTGCAAGTGTGTTATAGGTCTAGGGAATCCATGTGAGTTAGTTTGGAGTGTGGGTTTGAGTCTTAGCCTTGTAAAATTTAAATTGTACACTTTCCTCCAAAGTGAAAGAATTTGGATTTGAAGGCTATTTTGAACACGAGTTAGGAATTTCAAGGTGTCATAAGGGTTTTAATATGAAATAAGCCATAGTGGGGTATAAGATTCATAAGGAGTTTGTTTATGAGCCTAACTCTAGGAGTCATAATTAACCATGGTGTTGTCTCAAGGGTTATCCACAAGTCTAGGGAAGTTGAAAGGTCACAATTTGAAATGTAAGCTGTCATGTAAGGGGTATAAACATCATTCTTGTAACTGATTAAGGCTATTATTCGAATGATCCAAGGCTTGGGAGAGCCAAGGTTCCTAGATTTGAAGAAATTAAAGTTTGTAATTTACTATGTTATAGTGAAAATCTGTGTGTGTGTGGTGATTGCATGACTAATTATTTGATGGTGGATCTTGATCAAGATGATGTTGGTAGATTGATAGAGAGATAAGTATAGATATCTTTAGAATATACTTTTGATGTGTGTGAATTATATTCTTGCCTTTGTACACCATGGTAATTTCTTAAGTGATTATGTAGTTGAATAATGTATAGTATAGTCCGAATCAAGAGAAAAAGTTGAGTTTGGAGGAGTGCCTTTGTTGAGACTAGAAGGTGAGCACAATGTAAGTTTGGTTTTGCATGTACTTCAGAGAGTTGAACAAGAGTAAGTGTGAAGGTTCTTTACATGTATACCTACGACATGGTAATGTAAACTGATGTATGTAATTTTGTGGCATGAATGAGAAAGATTTGTGTTGTATAGAAAGAAAAATTTGTGAACATAGAATCCATTATCTTGTATACTTACAACCATCCATGAGAGATTCTACACCTATAAGGAAGTCTATTAGATTGGAAGGATAAATGCAAACTAAGGAGATTTATCATTTTATGAGAAGAGAAGTGAATTTTGAGGTGAGACACAAAGTCCGAGGTCATTCCAAGAGCTACTAGTAGATTAATGAGGTAAGGGAGGTTAAGACAGTCATGTAGGAGAGTTTTTAGGTTTTGGATTCGTGGTTGAGGATTATTAATGCAAAAATTCCCTTCTCGGGTTGTACAAAGGATAAACCCTCAAACTAGGGTTTTAAAAGAAGAAAACCACTTTCCTCATAAAGGAACCCACCAAAACAAGTTGATTTTTTGAGATCTCTATAGGTGGTTGGTTAAGGGTCAAGAAGAAATTAAATCAAGATCTTCATTTCCCGATGAGTTATCGATGACAGCTTTCTCAGGGCAACTATCACTAGTTATGTACAAAGAGGTTGGATCTACAATACAAGGAATTAGTGAGATTAGAATATTAATTACAACTTCTTAAAGGAAACCTTTAAGTGAAACTCGGTTATCTCTCTACGAGGCTAAAGGCTATGAAACTATGAGGATGAAAAGACATTTAATCATTAAGTAGCTCAGACCCTACAAGAGGATTAAGGATAGTCCATTCTATAGAATCTAAACCCGCACAAATGTAAGATTGTAGAGCCGTGAAACAAAGAAACACAAATCATGGGTAAAGCACCACACAAGAGGAAGAAAGACCTCTCGTGGCATAACAAGAAAGAAAATTTGAAGTCGCGGCAGAATCCGTGAAACATTTCAAGGCCATGAAACATCAGTAAAGCCATAACATGAAGAAAATTCACAGTGAATGAAAGCAAAGAGAGAGTGGATGGTATTAATGCTTGCTTAGGGTTAGAAATGATTCCACACATCATCTTGAGAGTGACAAAGAAACGTAAGCCATGTGAACATCTAAAACCCATTGGAATCTCCAAAACCATGCCTGCTTTGTTCAAAGCAATGTCTAACCACTCCTCCGATCGAATTTAATTAAGTATGGGTGTGCGTTCTCAACAACCTATAAATCGATGGCATTTGATAGAAGCCATGTCAGTACCCACACCTCTCTAAAAACATCAATGGTTTTGGTTCCCTGGCGGTTCAATTCCTCATGATGACACCTCTCTCTCTCCTTCTCTATTCTCCTTCTCATTTCTCTATAAACCGGAACTTAGGAACTATAAATGGATCACTATTTTGTTGTAACAACACCATGCTAGAATGGTGGCTGACTTCTCATAAGTTTCAGATCTTGAACTTGGTCTCGTTATGTTTTCTTGCCTTCTACCATCATTCATAATTGAGTGTGCATAATTTGAAAAATGAAATCAGGTGTTTTGGTTATTCTCTACCATATTCTCATGTTTATTGCATTTTTGCTTCTTTGTTCATGTTTGGTATGATGTGTTTGTCGCACTTGTAATTTTCTCCATTTTAGTGTGTTGTAAATGTGTGAAAGTATTTAGATTACATAGTGTTTTCCGTGGCATGGTTGTCTCGCCCTTTCCTCCCACATTTTCTCCCCTTTCTTCTCCTTTTGGAGAGTGATCAACCCTTCTTCTCTAGTGCTATCACCACTCATGTTAGCTTATGTTTTATTTCTCGCATCTACATCTCCCCGGTCCCTGGAATTGTTAGAGTAGGAGTTAGATTAGGAGTAGTTTAACATTAGAAGTAGGTTGTGTTATGTGGGTTTTCCAAATCCACATAACAAGGAAGTTGGAATTCTCCATATGTCCTGTCTCTGCCGCAAGTGCCACACTTGGAGACAATCCCATATTTCCTCAAAATCTTGAATCTTCCATGGTTCAAGGCAAGTTGCAATTTTGACCTCCTATAGTTTTGGCATGCATAGTGGGACAAGTTTGAAGCACTTTACAAATTCACTTCACTAAGTTCAATGTGTTCCTAGTGGTGTTCAACCTTTGGAGGCATTTCTCAACACATCTGGTGACTCCACTGATCCAACAAACCCATTTATCTCATCCGCAGACCTTTTCCTTTCTTCCATTCTTCCATTTCCTCTTTTATGAAGTCAGTGCAATCATGAATTCATTCCTTCATTGGAACCTTCATTTTCAAGAGCAATATTATTCCCCTCCACCTCCATTTTTCCAAAATTCTCCTCTAGATTAGTTTTATGAGCCCTATCACGATGAATATGCATATAACCCAACCCCCATTAACCCATATGGTTATCCTATTAACCATGTGATGTTTTCAAAGAACATGATATGCAGATGATGGCAAAAATTTCATGGATGATATGGATTTCTAGATGCAAGCTCAAAAATGGAGGAAAGCTTGTTAAAGGGAGATGAGCTATACAAAATCATAATGGATAAAGCACCTAGATTTGATCAACCCCTGCCCACGGGTGGCCCTTTGCCATGTTGGTACAAATCTAAAAAAGCTAGAGGTATTGACTAAGTACTTAGATGTAATGGTTGAATCTTTGAATATAATGATGTCATTGGTTGAAAGAATGGGAGCATGTGAGCCTAGTGTTGACTAACCATGTCAATGGGGTAATCCTTCATCACTTTCATGCGGCTCCACCATTCCTTCCTTTCAACTTGCACCTTCTCAGCCAAAATTTCATGTTCCTAGATTTCTTCCGCTCTCCTTGAGGTTCTCCTTCTCCATTTTCTCCCCTTCTCTCTCACCTTCATTTCCCCCTCTTTCCTTCCAAGTCATCATCTACTCCATCTATTTCACCAATTCCTCTTACTAGTCACTCACATCCACAAGAAACTGTCATTCCTCCTTCACCTTTCAAGCCTCATGTTGTCTTAATTAAGCAATATGAAGAGGAGGATGAAGTGACTCAACCTAAGAAGGATGAGTTTGGAGCTAATGACATCCATGGGAAACTAGAGGAAGATTGTAGTGATCCACCAATACTATATTCAAATTTTGTAATTGATCAAATGAAGCTTCTTGGTGAGGAGAGGGATGCATATTTGAAGGAAGACAAAGTTATTTGTAGAAGCAAAACCAATTCCAATTCAGTTTGTAAACAATATCCATCTTAAAGAAAGCTTGCATGATGACCCCATATATGGGGACAAGCTCAAAGAATATGGACAATGTCAAGGATATGACCATTGGTTCCCAAGGCCGCATGTATAATCAAATACTTGGCTAGTTTGGAGCCAAGAACAAAGTTTCCAACCATCATGCTCACTTCAGAGCATGAGGGAGATCATCAAAGTACCAAAGATCACTGGCAAACCTCCAAACAAAAGCAAAACAACTTGATGAGGTATTTGATGAACCCCATTTTTGATGTTTAAGCCATGTTTATCCTTATACCATTTTGATATCATAGTACACATGAACAATGTTAACTTCTTATATTTAATACTTTACTATGATTTTGAAGGAATTATTGTGCATATGTTTGTTATTTTTACTTTGTTAATTCTTCTTTAGAAATGGCTTAAATAGATCTGTTGTGAAACATTAACTGAAATTTTGAAAGAGTATGTGTTGAGTTATCATAGGGAGCATATGACTTAATTCATGCACCGACACATGACTCTAATTAACGTGTTGGTGCAAGACTCACCTCCGCGTTAATAGGGAACTCAGAAGACCACATCCAGATCATCCAGTCATCAACCATGATTCACCAAAGTAGGAAATTTACACATACATGTAGATCATTTAAATTATTGGAATCAAAGCTGGAAGCACCATATCTTGGACATAAGTGACACCATTTAATCAACAAACATCAAGCCAAACTTTGAGGATGAAGTACTTGAACTAAGATTTGATATCATTGAAATTATCTCAATTAGTTATGAGACGAAGAATCTTCTAGTAGTGATTGACTCCTTCAAAGGAGTCAATCACGGATTCCTCTTTAGTTGTCATGAATTATTCTAATTCAAACACTTTCGGGACTTCCCCTTTCATTTATGTATTTCTTGAAATAGATAGCCATCGCTTCAGTTAGCATTTAGTTAAGTAGACTTAGTCATTTGGAATAACTAGTTCTCTCCTAATAGAACTAGAACATATCTTGTATAAAAGAGATTGTGTACTTAGATTTAGTGGTTCGATTATTAGTCATTTGATTCATTGTAAGAGTGCATTTTTAATTCAATAAAGATAGCAGGTTCAAGGGAAATTTCGTTGTTTGAGTTCAAGTGTTAAACCTGATCAAAGGAAGGAGCAAGGGCCACTCCTAACCAACGAAAAGGGAGTTTACATTTATTTCCTTTTAGTATTTATGAATGCATTTATTGTTCCAACATTTATTTCATTACTTTAATGCACTTATGTTTTCATGGTCAAGAATTTTCCAATTATGTATTTCGTTTTAGTTTTCCTTTCAAGCATTTTATTTTGTAATCATGATTAGTTCAACAATTTATTAGTTTTGTTACTAAATTACATACTGCAATGTCGTTCCTACTATTCCCTTTGTTGCAAACAACCGTGGACACCGCCCTAGATTGACATAATAATATGATTAAAGTACGAGCATCAATGACACTTGTCACTTTTTGGCATTGTTTCGAGGAATTCAAGGTGTTATCAAAGGTTAAGGTGCTAGCTAGAGGTATTGCTTGTTGTTTGGTAAGTTTCCATTCAGAAATCCATTTCCATAACTCTTTTTAAAAAAGATCATAAGACCTTGTAGTGACAACAAGAATCCTTTGAGTTGGAGTATGTGGAACACACACAATTAAGTTCAGTACTAATAGTTAGGGAACCATTTTCGTATGATAGGATTGTATGTTTAGACCTAGAGACCATAGAGGTAGATTCATTAGATTAAATCCTCAAAACCCCCCACAAACCGGCCCGTGGAACAACTAATGGATGACAAAGCACATAAGCCAAATGGTATAAACAATGAAAATACTCCATTAGCGGGACATTTACCTACCCTATTGAATTGGATCCTAACGAAGATGCTCCTATGAAAAATATATCCCCATCAATTCTACCAACTTTCTGGGGATTAGTTTTAGAGGACCCTGACCAATTCCTTTTTGAGTTCAAGGTTTTATGCCAAACATATGACTACACTTCTAATAACCAAAAGCTTAAACTATTTCCCTCTACTCTAAAAGATGCAACTATGAGGTGGTTTATGGGTTTAAGCCCAAATTCCATTCATAACTAGGAAGAAATGGAATAGGCCTTCTTGGACAAGTATCAGGATTATTGTAGAGTGAGGGATAGGAAAGAAGAGCTCTTTTGAATTCAAAAAAGGAAGATGAAAGTGTAGAAGATTACCTAGATTGGTTCCTTTTCCTTCACAGAAGGTGTGGTATTGGCCTGGATATTAACCTACTTAAAACTTTATTTCTTAAAGGGTTGGATGAAGACACACAAGAAGCATTCAATTTAATGGGGAAGGGAGACATGAACAAGTTAGAGTTCACAAACATTATCGACCTCTATAGGAATTACTCTCGAACTCACCCCAATCTGAGAAGACAAAAAGGTAAAATGGCCAATGGGGACCTATCCAAATTGAGGGAAGAAATTACAAATTTGAGAACAGACCTCCTGGTTCAACTCAATACAACTATGGATAGAGAAAAGGCTAGGAATACAGAGCCTTTGTTCATTTACTGCCCAAGATGTAGAGCTAAACATGGACTTAAGGACTATCCTTTGGATAAGACAGAAATTTGTCTTCTCTGTGAACTTAAGCATGCCACAGATCAATGTGGACTACTTCCCTTGCTAAAGAATCACCTAAAACAAAGCAACCAAGAGGAATCTGAGCTGAACTATATGGCTCAAAGGCAAGGATGACAATTTGCACTCAATCAAAATCAACCCTACATCCCAAAATCACAATGGACTCGAATCAATGGAATGCACCATGGCCATATCTGTCACCTTGGGTTCAACAAGCGCCACAGAATGGGGCCCACAATGGAATGTCTCACCAAATTATTATCAACAACCTTGGGATCCACATCCTAACATTCCACCATATCAACAACAGTACCAACAACATTAGAATGCACCTCAAGGATTTGGGCAACAGTACTATAATCAAAGAAAACCTCAAGGCCAACAAGCCCTGTTGACTGGACCCACCAATGCTGCCCAATCTGATCAACTTGCCCAACCACAGATACCTACACAAACTATGGCCAATCCTAAAAATGTGAGGCGGAGTGAATCCAACGTACACTATGGAATCGATAGATTTCCCACAGTAAACTTGGTGGATTGAAAGAATATTTTGTTGTGTTCAGGGAAGGTTACCTCAAAACCTTCCTCTCCTGTGATAGAAGAAATTCCTAAAGAAAGAAAAACCAGAAGAAACGTAGCCTGATCCTCGTTGAAGAAACTCCTTAACGAAACAAAGATATTCCTTTTCCATCTAGGCTCTTCGAGAGACCAAATATTGTAGTCCCTAATAAATCAAAGTCAGAATTGATACAAGGATTGAGGAAGTTAAGTATTGGCATTCCCCTGTTGCAAGATCTTAAGGAAATCCTTGAGTTAAACAAAACAATTAAAGAGCTTTGTTTTAGGCTCCAGGAAGAAGGAAGAACCAACCTAAAACCATCTATGGTTATGGAAAGCTAACTATTATTTTGGAATGGAATATTCCCCCTCCTAAATACGGAGATCCTGGAAGTCCTCTCAGAAAACGGTTTGCATAGAGAGGTTCAGATTCCTAATGTTTTGATTGATCTAGGAGCTATCATCAATGTTATGACAATTGATACTCTATCCACATTAGCATTGCTTGAACCACAATCTACATCTATAGTTTTGTAGATGGCAGACCAATATGTGAACAAACCCAAGGGAATAATAGAAGATGTTACCATTACAATCAAATCCTGGGACTATGTGGTAGACTTCATGATCATAAAAATAAAGAATAGGAAAATTGGATACCCCATCATCCTAGGACACCCTTGGTTAGCTACAATCACGCCGCCTTATTGATCGGCAGGACGAGGAATATGGTAATCACTAATGGGCAAGATTCAAAGAAATTTTCATTATACCCTGTTGCTAAACCATTTTCCATAGAAAACAAACAAGGGTCTAAAGATGATTCTGACGATTCGATGATATCATCTCCTCTCTTTGCATGGTCATAATTCAAGATCACTCAGATCAAATTCAATGCGAATACATTGAACATAGTGCCAAACATAGTTTGAGTCTTGCGCTAAATTCAACTCAAGTCCCGTGTTGAACTCCTACGTTGATATTTCTTCTATTCCCGCACTACAACTAACATAAATAGGACATGATCTCATGGATGAAGATAACAAGCCCATTATCTGTCCTTTTATAAACATATAGATATGAAAAAATCTATTTTCCAAAACATAACTTTTGTTCACAGGTTGTTACCACATAGGTGTCCATTAAACACACTATTAAGGGAGTACCTTGTCAGTAGATTCAATTCACTTGGATACTAAACAATTGCTTGTTATTCCGACAAGACATTGACAATTAATAGTTAGCTAATTGATTAGGAAGAAAATACCTTGTTCAAACTCCTCTACTCTCATCCCTAAGATTTTTCTTGGGAGTATAGTGACATGAAGGGTATTCACCCTAGTATTTTTACACATCACATCTATACCACTGATTCTAGACCAATAAGAAACCTCAAAGAAGAATAAACCCTACTCTAAGAGATATTGTGAAAACTAAGATTGAGAAGCTTTTAAATGTAGGATTTATCTATCCAATCTCAGATAGTCAATGGGTTTCTCCTTTGGTTATAGTGCCTAAAAAGAATGGGAAATGGAGAGTTTGTGTGGACTATAGGGAATTGAACAAATCCACTCATCTGGGATTACTTTCCATTACCTTTTATTGACCAGGTTTTAGAAAATCTCTCTAGTAAGAGGTACTTTTCATTCCTTGATGGATTTAGTGGATACAACCAAATAACAGTTGCCCCTAAAGATCAAGATAAAACAACTTTCACCTATCCTTGGGGGACATTTTCTTACAGAGTGCTACCTTTTGGGTTATGTAATGCCCCTACTACTTTTCAAAGAGTCATGCTGATAATCTTTTCGATCTCACCCATGATTGCGTAGAAATTTACATGGATGATTTCATGGTTTATGGAGTAACATTCCAAGAGGCAGTCAACAATTTGGATAAATTCCTTGCTTGATGTGAAAAGCATCAATTATCTTTGAATCATGAGAAATTCTTATTCATGATGGAACAAGGTATAGTGTTGGGCCATCATGTCTCAATAGAGGGAATTAAAGTTGACCCAAACAAATTCAATATCATTGTAAAACTGCCATCACCTACAAACCAAACTGAAGTAAGAAGCTTTCTTGGTCATGTCGGTTACTATCGAAGGTTCATTTCAGATTTTAGTAAAATTGCTTCTCCATTATTTTCTCTTCTAACGAAGGATTTAATTTCAATGGATAGAAGCATGTCAACAATATTTTGATGCAATCAAAGACAATCGATAAGCACACCAAGTGTTGAGAGGTCCTAATTAAAAGCTACCCTTCCATATTCAAACAAATGCCTCAAATGAAGCAGTAGGTGTTGTCTTGGGACAACAAGAGGAAGGAGAACCTATGCATGCCATTTACTACATTAGCAAAAAAATTCCTCTGTTGAAAGAAACTACACAACAACTGAGAAGGAATTTCTAGCAAGTATTTTATGCAATCAACAAGTTTAGACATTATATTATAGGATATGAAGTGATTGTTCATACTGACCACTCTGCTATCAAATATCTAATGAATAAACCTTTAGTGCATGGCAGGATTGTAAGGTGGTTGTTGCTACTGTAAGAGTTTAACATTAAAATCATTGACAAACTAGGGAAATCAAATGTGGTAGCTAATTTTCTTTCCAGACTTACCACTTCAGAAGAAGAAGAGCATATTAATGATGAATTTCTAGATGAGCATTTGTTTTCACTTTCCACTACCTCTCCTTGGTATGCAAATATGGATAATTACTTAGCTACAAGGAAGTTTCCAAACTTTTCACACTCAAGCAAAGAAAGCAACTAATTAAACAAAGTGTAATGTATACTTGGTTAAATGGAATTCTTTTCAAATGTGGGCTTGATCATGTCTTACACAGGTGTGTAGCTGAAAATGAAGTGTTTGACATACTAGAGCATGCCATGATAAACCATCAGGAGGACATTATTCAGTTCAAAGGACCATTCAAAAATTTCTTGGAATTGGTTACTTTTGGCCTTCCTTGTTTAAGGATGTCAAAAAGTATGTGTGGAGGTGTGATCAATGCCAGAGAATGGGGAAACCAACATTTACATCAGAAATGCCACTCCAGCCATAGGTTGTTTTGGAACCATTTGAAAAATGGGATGGATTTCATTGGACCCATGGACCTAACTTCCCAAGGAAAAGAATACATCCTAGTTTGTATTGATTATGTTACTAAGTGGGATGAAGTTCAAGCACTGCCACATGTAAGGGATGAGAAAGTTGCAAATTTTCTTTATGAGTGTATCTTCCAAAGGTTTGGAGCACCAAGATCCATTGTGTCAAATCAAGGACCACAATTCATGTTAGGGGTAATCAGTTCTTTTGTAGAAACATATCAGCTGAAGCATAAGAAGTCATCTCCCTATCATCCACAAATCTAATGGCCAAGTGGAAGTTACTAACAGAGAGCTGGAGAACATACTAACTAAGACAATGGACATCTCAAGGAAGAATTGGGCTCAAAAACTACCAGAAGCAGTATGGGCTTATAACACTACTTGGAAAACAACAATGGGATTTACTCCCTATGAATTATTCTATGGTAAGAAGCCAATTCTACCTATAGAATTTGAGATTCAAACCTTGAGGACAACAATGAAGTGGGCATTGATTTGACAGAAGAACAACATGCCATAATTATTCAATTAGACTTTAGTCATTTCATCATACTGAGATCATTCAACACCGAGAGGCAACCCCGACATGATAAGAAGATAAAATTAAGGAAATTTTAGGTAGGAGACTAGGCTTTTCTTTTTTATTCAAAGTATAAGGACTTTAAAGGAAATTGCAGATGAGATGGATGGGTCGTATCAAATTGTAGAAGTATTTGAAAATGGGGTTGTCCAATTAGTTCCAATAGATGACGAAAGGAAGGTAATGTTGGTCAATGGGCATGCAGACTAAGGTTATACCATAAGCCAACATCGAAAGAAGAGTTTCAAAAGGAAATTCAAGAGGATTCAAATCTGAACTATGTGGGCAAAGTTTCTTTGCCCAACACAATTTAGAATTGATCAATTAGTTGCTAAAAATAAAGAGGGGGTGATTAAAAACCAATGATGATGGTTAACCTCCTCTAAGGCATTGGATGAAAACCAAAAATGGTGGCCAATGCTTCCAAAAAAAGAAAAATTAAATTAAAATAAATATAGAGGACTGAAAACCAGAAATGGTGGTCCTCTACCCTGAATTTGATCATCAATAAAGGAAGTACCAAGTACGAAGGGATCATCACACCAACATGGAATGGCGTTGGATATTTGACAAGTTTTAATACCAAGGTATGCACAATCAATTCCTTTCTTAAATATAGGGAAGTTTAAATCATGGGTTGTTAATTATTGAACATCGTGCACCTTGATTACCACTCACTTCACACGCTTCTCAAATCCCAAGCTAAATCCATAATTCATTTCCCCATAATGTTTGCACGCGTCTAATTAACTCCATTACCACCTTAGGATAATAACATAACTTTCCCAATTTGGTTATATTACATGCATGCTAAGTCCATTCCATTTCCACTTTCCGAATTAGAGCTTCTCATTCCCGCTTTTCGAATTAGGGCTTCTCATTCCTGCGTTATCACTCTCGTGTTACCACTCTGCAAAACGCGTTTCCACCTCTAGTCCTATTCCTTCATCCATATTTCCTACTTGTGCATAAGTTTTGGATATGGGGCCTAGGTTGTGACATGAGCCAACAAGCTCTACTGAGCTTTTGGCTAATACAAGGGTAGTTGAAATTTTTGAAAGTGTAGGATGGCTAGATTTCCTATTGGCATATGAATAATTCAGTGTTTCAATGACTAAAGAATTCACAAGGAACATGGAAGAGGGGCACTCTATTGTCAATGGTAAGAAAATTCCCTTTTCTCCAACTGTAATCAGTCATCTTTTTGGTTTACCTAATGAGGGGTTAGTAGTAAGTGATAGGACTATGTATCATGAAGTAATTAAAAGATTTGCAGTTGGGAAAAAAGAGAAATTACAGCTGGTCATAGATAATAAGGGAAAAGAAAAAGGGGTTAAAAGAATCACTATACCTAAACCTTGGGATGAAGTGGAAAAATGGTTGATTAAATATTTTACATGTGAAGGGAAATATGAAATTGTATTGGGTCCGTGTTAAGAATGTTAATCCATCTTCGACATGGTCAAAACATACCTCAATATAAGATTAATTTTCCACAATTTCTATATGAATCCATTTGTGTTGCTACAAAGAAATTTTGATGGGGGCTCCATATTTGAAATTCCAGGGTTTAATCCACTTAATATGTAAACATCAGTTTGTTAAGAAGAGGCATGGGATGAAGAAATGGTTAAATTTTCAAAAAGAATGTGCCCTGAATCCTACGGTGGTTGTAGAACAAGCCCCCTCTACCTCTGTGAGACCCAAGAAACATCTTCGAACTTCAAAGCCTACACCTACCCTCCATGAGACACCAAGTGATAATCCCTGTCCCATGAAGAACAAGAAGCAGCTGAAATAATGCAAACCCTGGTTCAAACCCCACCCGAGTCTCCTAACAATGCAGTGTCCTTATTTGCTCCTGAAGTAGAAGTGGAAATTGAAAATTCTGTGCCTACAGTTGGAGGATCACCTAATAGAGATAAAGGAAAGGCACCTATGGAAGAGGGAGAACCTAGTTCTCCCCTTGATTCTGATATTATCATGCCCCAAGTCCTCTCCTTATCCAAAATTCAATTTGAGATACATATAGCTTAGGAGAGAATCAACCAACTGCAGTCCCTTTTGGAGGCCAAGAAAACTCACTTATCCCAAGAAATAGCTGCCAAGGATCAAGAGATTCAACAACTGCAAGGACACTCGCACAACATGAGGAATCCACCCTTCAATTACAAAATGTTGTAGAGGAACGAGAACAAGAGGTAAGCTCCCTTCAAGCTAGAACCGAGGAGCTTGGCACCTCACTTACACTGTTGCAGGAAAGCAAAAGAGAGCAAGAGCAAGTTTTTCCTCAGATTATTGTTTTAAGAGGTATGGTCAAATGGATGGAAGAATGCTACAGATTAAGGTCAGTGGAAGAGGAGAATAAAAATTTGAAAGAAGAAAATCAATTGTTGAAGGAAAATGTGCTTACAGTAAGTCGACTCTATGATCAGTTCTTTCTTTTTGACCCCCTTCAAAATTTTATGCATTATTTTTAAAAGAATAATTCTTCAAATGGAAAATATCTAGGGCTTGTGCAATGTTGGATATAGAGTTTGAGGATGATAGACAGTTTGTAGCTGCATATACTGCAGTAATGATGTTGAGAAAAAATTGTTGTGTGAATTCTATGTTCACAAGTTTCTTCTCCTAGAACAAATTGAGATTCCAATCAATATTTATGTGGGAGAAGTACAATTAAGGGATTTCATTTCCACCCTCAAACATCAAGGTGAATGGAGGGATCAACGGAAATATTTGTGCAATCAAAATCTAACATTGTCCTCTTAATGAGGCATGATTTACTAGTGCCACTCCAATTTTTCAACAGGTTTCATTCATAGGTGTATTGTCTACGTCTAGTAGACAGGTACACAGATATTCTTTAAAATTGTGTCAATAATTTCAGAGAACAGGTGATCCCCACATTCAATGTTAATTTCCTTGCCTCCTAGGTATGATATCAGATGCTTACAGAGCCATACAAGAGGAAAGAGGTCATTTCACCAACAAACCTCCAAAGTGGTCATTGAAACGAGCAAAATATCTTTGCAAGATAATTCTATGGACCTCAAAAATAATGGATTGGTATGAGATATAGGCCCCCACTGGTCCTTGCACTCGTGCCACGATGGAATTCAATAGATGACCAACCAGAGGACAGCTACAAGACTTGGAGGGACAATTTTGTTGATCATTTTGGATTTTTTGATACATATTTGGATGAAACTTGGCAAATTTTTTCCAATGAATATAACTGTTCTAGAATTGTAGAGCAATTGAATGCTAGGTAGCAGGAGGACCTACTAAACCTTTAGTTTGGGGGAGTGATGAACCCCATTTTGTTTAAGCCATGTATAGCCTTATACCATTTTGATATCATAGTGCATATTGAACAATGTTAACTTCTTATATTTAATACTTTACTATGATTTTGAAGGAATTATTGTGCATATGTTTGTTATTTTTACTTTGTTAATTCTTCTTCGAAATGGCTTAAATAGATCTATTGTGAAACATTAACTGCACTTTTGAAAGAGTATGTGTTGAGTTATCACAGGGAGCGTAGGAATTAATTCATGCACCGATGCAGGACTCTAATTAACATGTTGGCACAGGACTTGCCTTGGCACAGGACTCACTTTTGCGTTAATAGGGAACCCATAAGACCACATCAAGATCATCCAGGTCATCAACCATGATTCACCAAAGTAGGAAGTTTGCACATACATGCAAATCATTCAAATTATTGGAATCACAATTGACAACACCATATCTTGGACATAAGCGGTGCCATTTAATCAACAAACATTCCACCCAACTTTGAGGATGAAGTACTCTGAACTAAGATTTGTTATCACCAAAATTCTCTCAATTAGTTATGAGACAAAGAATCTTCCAGCAGTGATTGACTTCTTCAAAGGATTCAATCACGGATTCCCTCTTCAGTTGTCATGAATGATTCCAATTCAAACACTTTTGGGATTACCCCTTTCATTTATGTATTTCCCAAATAGATAGCCATCACTTCAATTAGCATTTAGTTAAGTATACTTAGTCATTTGGAATAACTAGTTCTCTCCTAATAGAACTAGAACATCTCTTGTATAAAAGAGATCATGTACTTAGATTTATTGGTTCAATTATTAGTCATTTGATTCATTGTAAGAGTGAATTTTTAATTCAATAAAGATAGTAGGTTCAAGGGAAATTTCTGTTGTTTGAGTTCAAGTGTTAAACTTGATCGAAGGAAAAGGGCAAGGGCCACTCCTAACCAACGAAAAGGAGTTTACATTTATTTCCTTTCAAAGATTTGTGAATGTATTTACTGTTCCAACATTTATTTCATTACTTTGATGCACTTATGTTTTCATGGTCGTAATTTTCCAATTCGTATTTCATCAGTAGCTTTCCTTTCAAGCATTTTATTTTGTAATCATGATCAGTTCAACAATTTCTTAGTTTCGTTACAAAATAACGTATTGCAATGTTGTTCTTATTGTTCCCTTTATACAAAAACAAGTCATGGAAACCGCCCTAGATTGAAAAAATAATATGATTAAGGTACAAGTATCAATGACACTTGTTAATATTCATCCTTTTCTCAGTTGATACTTTGAAAAAAATGAAGTGCGGGTCATGCTTTCACTTCTATTATGTGATTTGATTGCCAAATTGATCACATGACCACATTTTGTAAGGAAAGGAAGTTATTTCTTCTAGCTTGTATCAAGTTTTTTAGCTCCCTTTGATTTTGGTCAGTAGGGTAGAATAGGTTTTCTTATTGCAAAACAAGTGCATTATGCACACTCTACATGTTTCAACTTCGAACATGTATGCTTTTCATGTTTGTACATAATTTTTGTGGGTCCTTGTTGTTGCACGATTCGGTTTCAACATATTTCATGGCGTAATCGATAGTTGGAGCATTTTTCAACATTTATTCCTTTCGAGATCCATAGATCATTTTCATGTAAGTGTTAAGTTCATACGGATTCAAGAAACATGATTTAAAGTTAAGATCAATTTTCTCAAGGTTATGCTTGACTCCATGCCTAATGGATGCTTCAAGGCAATTGATAGTCATCACCTAGCAGTAAGATGTCCCCGAAAGTCATCAAACTGTTGTCTAAAATTACATACCCATGTAATTTTGAACAAATAATCAAAATAGACTTATCCACTCTTTTTCTCTAGAAATCCACATGAGACTAGGATAGTCTCACAGTAATGTAGGAAGGTAGTGTTTCACGAGTTCTCCTAATCGAGGACAAAGGAGCATTAATTCAAGACTAAGGAAAATTTATGATGAACAAGGACCTTCGTGGAACCAAATCAGCCTCTCGCAGTTGAAGAAGACAGCCAAAGCAATGTGGGTTTAAGGCCAAAAAAACATTAAAAATTAGGCTAAGGATGAAATTTGTGAAGATCAATGAGAAGCTTAGTGTTTTGCAAAGCTAGGAGAAACATAATGTCACTCTAACCTAGAACACATAGCATTCCTTAGAGTTGGCTAATTTTGTGGAACCAAGGATGAAGTATGCCAAGATAGAAGTTGCGATACAAGGAAGAAATGTCGCAAGGCACCGCATGGAAAAAGAAATAAAGTTTAATGTGAATAAGGTTGGAAACTACGAAACATTATCCTAGTGTTCCGTGAGTTTCCCAATTGTAGCATTCGTGGAACACTATATAGCCATGGAATGAAGAAACATAGTCACGGGTAAAAACCGCATAAGAGGAAGAAAGACCTCAACGACATAGCGAGAAAAAACATTTAAAGTCATGGAGAAAGCCGTGAATAATTTGAAGGCCACAGAACATTGTAAAGTTCAACAAGAAGAAAATACGTAGGTAAACAAAGGAAAAGAGCATGGATGGTTTTAATGCTTTGGGGGTTATAAATGATTCTGCTGATCATCTTGAGAGTGAAATGATCGTGGTAAGCCATGGGAACATATGAAACCCATGGTAATATCCAAACCTATGCCTATTTTGTTCAAAGCGATGTCTAACCACTTTTTGACCAGAATTTAATGAATTATGGGCATTGTCTCTCTGTGACTTGCAAGTTTGATGGTGTGCGATAAAAGCCATACCAGTGCCCACACATCTCTAAAAACATCAATGGTTTTGGTCCTTTTGGTTGAATTTCTTATGATGGCACTTTTATCTCTCCCATTCTCTCTTCTCCTTATCATTTCTCAATAAATCTAGAACTCGATAACCGTAAATGGATCCTTTTTTTGTTCTAACGACACCATGCCAAAATGGTGGCCAACTTCCCATAAGTTTCAGACCTCGAACTTGGTCCCTGTTATATTTTCTCACCTTCTACCATTTTCATAATTGAGTGTGTATTCTTTGAGCAATGAAATCAGGTGTTCGTGGCTATTCTTTGCCTTATTCTAATGTTTATTGTGTTCTTGCTTCTCTATTTGTGTTTGATATGTTGTGTGTGTTGCACTTGTAAGTTTATCCATTTTGTGTGTTGTAAATGTGTGGAAGGGTTTATCTTACATGGTTTTGGCCTTTGGAATGTATGTCTACACTTTCCTCCTACGTTTTCTTTCCTTTCTTCCCTTTGTGGAGAGTGATCGACTCTTCTTCTTTGGTGTTATCATTGCCCTTATTAGCCTAGGTTTTGTTTCTTGCATTTCTCTTTTCTTGGTCCCTGGAATTGTTAGAGTAGGAGTTAGCTTAGGAGTATTTTAACATTAGATGTAGGTCATGTTATGCGGGTTTTCCAAATCCGCGTAACAAGGAAGCCGAACTTTTCCGAGGTTTGTTTAAGCTGCAAGTCCCACACTGGAGACAGTCCCATATTGCATCAAAATCTTGAATCTTCCATGATTTAGGGTTGGGTGAAATTTTGAGCTCCAACAGTTTGGTTTACTTGCTTAAAAGAAATGAGTGTATTTATCTCTCTAACATCTCTCTCTAAAAATTAAAAAGGTTGTTTTGATTTAAATAAGTATGAGAAATGTATATTTTCTCTCTCTAACTTTGTATTGGTTGGGGATTTTTGTTAGTGGTTTAGATGGGAGGGGTATTTCAATGTCGCCGCGTGTCATTAATCCATGATTATATGGTTTTATAGGTTGTAAGTAGAGTGGTGGCATAGTATAATTGACAAAATTTGTGTGTTAAAGATGTATATGGTTCCCTAACATATTTTTTTACTAAAATGGAAAAGAAGTTTATTTCTTACTAGGTTGTACTCATGCACATTTTGGAATGAATATAGTGTTATATTGTGGGATACCATGTTGATTTAAGGATTAAGGACCTACTAGAATTTGTTTGTTGTTAGAAGAAGCATACATATCTTGAAATGTAAGGTAGTTGTTATGGATATTTTTGGGAGCCTAATCTAAGTAATAAGTAATGGAAATATATTTATTACATTAGTTCTAGTGGGAATTACTTTTATAGCTAGGTGTAAATGAAAATGATTTGGTATTGGTAAATTATTGATTGATATTTTGTATGTCTATATTTTACTTCCCAAATGATCTATGACAACGCACGTAAAGGGAACATTTTCTAGCATAGTCAAATTAGAGCATCATGATAACAATGAATAATGGGAAAAATGCTAACACCACTTCTTATGAGAACAATTTAACTCTTTTGATTCAATAGTGTGTGTGTGTGTGTAACGTGGAATGTGTTACATGGGAAAAAGAAAAATCTTAATCTTGAAACTAAACCCGCTTTGTAACCATTGTTAGGTTGTGTTCAAACAACGTGAAATATTAATGTTGGTATGTAATGTATAGTGTGTAGATGAACCTTCGTTCAATTGAAGAAAATAACCCTAGTATATTATATGACTATAGTGACTTATGGTCTTTAGAGACTGAGTTTTGCACCACCTTAAGGAGTAGCTCGTACCTCTCATAAGGGGGAATGTTGTTTATAAAGATGTGTAAATGGATCTTCCTTGAGAAATAGAAACTAGTAGAAAATTAGTTAACCAAAAGAGACCCAATTAAGTGGGTTAGACGATAATTTCATACATTGTTAAATTTTTTAAATAATTATTAGGATAATCATGCAAAACATTCTCTCCTCATGGATATTTATAACTAGAAAGTGAATATTGAGTACTTTAAGTAAATTTAGTGGGATAACTAGTAATATCATGTGCATTTAAAGTGGACTATAAAGTAATGAATGATGGAAATTTATGTTTGGCATAAGAGAATATATAACAATGTATTATGGTAATACTATTATTAATGGTTTTGGTAACAATGGAATAATGAGGAACCTTTTTGTTGGTGTGTAAATGGTTGTTCCTTTTTTATCTAAGTATAACCTCGAGGGTATGATGTGGAAGGAATTGATAAATTGTGCTTATTATTGCACGAAGACTAACGTAAAACTATCAAGTCATTTTTATGTCATTCCTAACTAGAAGAATTCAACATGTCAAATCTTATAATGTAGTAAGTTTATTGTGAATTGATGTCACTACAAGAAACAATGATGAGAACTTTATGGTCCTAACTAAGGAATTAGTCTCTCATGCTAGTATCTTGTGGTAAAAATTTTTCTAGATTATCCTGAGAATAATGTTGTCACACTCATTGATCTAATAAAACTTTCTTCCTATGTTAATCTATGGGCATAGTTCCTTAATGTGTGCTCAAACGACTTAGAGAAATGTGTGAAGGGTAACTTGAGCCAAATTTGGTTTGCACTATGAAAGGATGTCCTTAGGATCCTAGCGGTCTCATAAGTGATCTTCTTAGCAATCCAAGTATGTATGATATAATTAAATGATGGCCTTATACCCTAGTTAGCATGGGTTCCTTTTGGTAATTATAATTTTGAGACAACACCCAAGTCATGGTGGTTTTTGGTCATCATAATTTGAAAAATATTTTGTCCTTTTATGGTCATACCCTTGTGTTAACCTGAGAATATTTGTTCTACCAAATTAAGGGAAGGATAAAGGGTGTTCTGGGCCTACTTAATGTACTTACCTAACACCTTGGTAAAGGGTACATGGGTACTTGTGACTTGATGTTTGAGTTATACTTTTCTCCTTCTATTTAGTGGGACTACGAGTTTTCTTGAATCCATAAAAGAATGGTGGCCAAAAAAATCGACTATGGGTTAAACAACTTAGTTGTGCACACCTCGTGCTCGAGTGGTGGCTAGTGATTGCTTCGGGTTTTGCCGAAGATGCGCACTATTAGACCAAACCTTTTATGTTAAGAATTGAAGTTTTGTTGTATGTTATGAAAGGGATAATACTAACTCTAGATTAAAACCTAGAATGATGTGGACCGCAATTACATTGTGTCATTATGTGACCTAAAGATATGATTCATGCTTCTACAAATGAAATACCTCCTTGTAGAAAATCACAATACATTCAAAAATAAAATTGTGAACCTTATGTTCATTGGAATGATGTAAAAGTAAGTGTTGGTGATTATGTGGGACCATTGTTATGTCACGTGAAAAGTGAAAATGTTTGAAGTGTTGCATCATAAAACAACAACAAAAAAATTCTAGTTTTTCTGTTAGATTTTGGGTGGTAAAATTATGGGCACAGCAGTTCACCATATCAGAGCGACAGTTCAAATACTTGAACCTTTGGGATAACTTGGAATGAGTATTGTGTGCTTATAGGTATGCACATAGCATGAGTGTTATGTTTGAGTCATGTTAGTGTGGTATGTGTAGATATTGTGATGTTCATATGGTCCTCTTATTGTAGGATGTATGTGATACAAATAATGTACCTTGTAGATTCTATCTAAGAGGAGTATTTTCTTCCCTAGTCATTGGTTGAAACCTTGCAGTTTCCGTTTGTTGATGTGGGGAAGTTTGATGAAAACTATCCAAAATCTATAAATATTCAAGTAATGATTAAAATAATTATAGTACCATTAATTAAAATTTTAAAATAATGTATGTTCCATTATTCATACCTTGCCAGAATGATAGTAGTAATACCTAAAATAATTGATTTAAGTAGTGTGTCATAATAGAGGGGGTGCAATAAAACTCCTCATGTGTTTTTGTCTCGGAACTGTAATAGGAGATGATTGTACATCCATGTCTAAATTTGCATAATCCTCAGGAGATTAATGACCTATGAATGCAAATTATCTTCTTGCGTGCGATACAATCTCTCTTTTGAAAGAAGTGAATAGAATATTAGCTCTATTTGTCAAATAAATATATGAAGTAATTTTGTAATAATTTAAAGCTACCTCTTGATCCCCATTTGAAAGATAATTTACTTTCATTTTTTCATCAAGTGCAGTCGGAATATTAGTATTTTGTGACTGCAACTCATAAAAGGCCTCATAATATAATGCAATTATATAATTGTAAGATGAAAATGTTGCATTGTCATTGCAAATAGCATATGACAAATCACTTCTTATCCTATTGGATAAATATGCACACCAATCATATTGGTGACAAGTTAGATAATGAAGGAGGTAGACAACAACCCAAAACTAAATGTCAACTTTTCTTCCTGTGCAAGACTATCCTAACCGAAATCAATTCAATCATGGGGCCTACACAAATGTGTGTGCAATAGCTTGTATAGATAATCCCCTTTTTGATTTATTCTAGTTATCTACACAAAAGAAATAAATGTGTTATTATCTTAATGTGATCTTAATAGAAAGAAAAAAATGGAAAAAGAGATATTATTACCCTAAACATGTAAGTCATAACGAGACTCCAAATACTTTTGGTCTTAGTTAGAGAGTAAAGATGGTTTAAAGTCATGCGTGAAAGTCCTGTTAAGTGTTGGATATCATCCGGAGATGGTCCAAAATAAAATTCTTGTGATGGCAACTTGATTGTGAAGTTACACTTGGATGTGTAATAATTGGTTAAAAGAAATTGCAACAAATCAACATTAGATGTCATATCGAGGACTGCAAATTAGTGCTCGATAAAAACATTTGTCTACCCATTCACCAAATGTATCCTTGAGTTTCAGTAAGTTGAAAATTTGCGGGCACATGAGGTTTTAGAATTGGATTTTGGGTTGAGAGGATGTAGAAATGGATGCCATTTTTGGATTGTAGTCGAGACACATTTATTTGTCGACTCTGGAGTCTAGTCTAATAGCCATAGGATCTTGGAGGCAGAGACTAGAGTGTAAAAGGAGATTTGTTAAAGTGAGAAATGAGGCCCCAACATATAATATATAAGTTGGCAAGTACATGCGGCAACATGAGATTGGGAAAGGTATCAGTGAGTATGGGCCACCATGTAAATGACATGATGTGTAAATGGATGCCTACAATTGTAGACATCTGACTCAAGTTGACGTATGCTTGTATAAATGGTTGCCCTACGATACACAGACGGTCACCTAGAGGAAATGTCTGTCCATGTGACCAAACGATCAGTTCAACTGTCGGCGTCTAGTTACATATATAGACAGTTTTTGGATTGACACACGTCTACATATGGACACCGTTTAGATGACCGTCTACATATGCAGACGTACGTCTGCATCACCCTTTCTTCGCGACCTTTTTCCATAATTTTATTTTCCTGCATCACTATACATATTTTTCTCTTATTCATCATCAATACGAAACTCATTTTTATAAATTCACCAAAAATCCAAGTTGGATTTCAGTAAGGGGTCTTAAAAATTTTCTTTCTTATCTCTCTCGTCTCTTAAGAAAACCACAACTAACTCCCCTAAAAATGGTGTGGGATCTTACAATCCTTAACACAAAAGGGTTGATAGTGCACAAAGTAATATTTTCATCGAGACTATTGAAATTCAAGGCCTTAATTTCATATCTATCTCTAAAGTGTGTTTCTTCCGTGTAATGTATATATCTCCTCCATTATATTTCTAATGATTATCTAAAATGACTATTGGTTTGGATATGTTTAGATCAAGAAGAAAGAAGAATGAATTTATCCCCGCACCCTTCCCCTCCCCAAAATAATTTCCCCACATTTGACACATAGTTTCCAACAAAAATTTAAATTCCTTTAATGTTGTTCCCTCTATGGCCTTTCTTGTACCACCCTTAAATTCTTCAATTGATGTATGCACTAAACTATTTTATGTGATTACTAGTAATAATATTACCCCATAAACAAAATTATTACATGGGTAAATGCACTAAAATTGGGGGCAAAAAAGGCAGAAAAACTCGAAATTAACTAAAACACATACGCGTTTTTAGTGTTATGAAAGGCGTATGCGTTTAGTGTTATGAAATGCGTACACGTTTTTAGTGTTATGAAATGTGTATGCGTTTGTAGTTTTATGAATTTTGGAAGGGGTAAAGGGGCATATTTACTAAAAGAAATTTTATACTTTAAATTTATTTTAGTAAATATAAGAAATTAGGTCACTCGCACTTTGATGGAAGTGGTCCCGTAGCTCCAACAATTATAATCTAGAAGATAGTCTTTCAAAATATATTTTGGTCAAGATTTTTACTCATTTTCAAGATTTCGAAAAGGACCTAAATCTTTTAGGGCATATATATTGTAGTCGGTCTTTGTTTTTGGAAAACATATAGTTGCTTTGTAGGGTTTTTGATCTTCTGAATTGGATTTTGGCCCTACCACTTCTCGAATTGGTACCAACTTTTACATTTGGTCCAAAATTCTCTTTAGTGACCACAGATCAAATCTATGATGCTTGTCTGCTTCTTACTGAAATGAGATCCTCACTTTGTAGATAGAGGATTGCTCCTTGAATGGGATTCTTGTCATATGGCCAAAATGAGGTGATTTTAATGTGTCTTCTCCTTAAGGTGTTATCACACTACTAGGTGTTGAATGATTTTTAATAACAATACCAAATGAATTCGCATCAAGTAATGATTGCTCATTCTTGGAAACATGGTGCTTCAAATAAAGATCATCCCCTCACCATTCCTAGCTCTAAAATAATCCTTTAATGGAATCAAATTCATGATGCTCATACATGTATTTACTCATATGCTTCTCATGGAGATAGATGATGCCCTGGATACCTTGGTGGCACAATTAGCTCAATTTAGCTTGTTCTTTGGAGAGATTTGGGTATAATGACAGAGTCGGGGAGATGATGATCATTAAGTCACTCCTTGAGCTATACATTTCACCTTTAAACATGATGACTCCTTCATAATTCAATTTCTTGACCAAGATGACACCGAATGAAAGTATGCTTATGGTACCTAGACACCATTTTTCTCAAGTTGCTCCTCATGGAAATGGGTTTCTTCCTTCGAGATAGGGATGAATCCTTGAATGAAATTTGAGGATGAGTTATATGTTCTTGACCTCCATACTTCTTGAAACACTGTAAATCAAAATTTACGATCAATGAAACTATTCAAAAAATCTAATTCTTCCCGCAACTCAAAATTTAGGTCTTATTTCATATTAAACTGGAAGGGGCAGTTGTAGAGTTTTGAAGTACTTCAAGAAGTATTTGAGCCTTGAATTAATATTGATTATTCCACCTTATAGAGTATTCTAATAACTTTCTAATGCCTATTTTTTCATCCTAACTCTTTCCGAACTCCTAAATTCATTCGTAAAAGTCAGCTTTCACCATTTTAGCTTTCATTCCATGCACTTGAAAACATAGTCTTAAAATATTTGTTCTTGAATAATATTTTATTTCCTAAACTTTCCTAAATTTATTAAGACATATTCAATTATCTTTTTAAATCACCCTTAGATGCTTTAGATTTTCTCTAAAAACTTCATGGGGGTGTTCAATTAGCTACATAATGGTCAAAATGGCCTTTTAGGCCTTCGAAGGAAGTAGTCTCTCATCAAAACTAAATGAGTTTATCAGTCACCTTATACACTAATCTATGCACACCGAAACACACCGAATTATCTTCTTATCAATTTCCTTTGATCCAAGGTAAAGGTTGAACTGATGGTAGGCTGGCCAGAAGAAGGATGCACAGTGACTGAGAAGCCTTATTTTCAATTAAGGGCTTAGTTGTCATGCTTCAAAATTTTCAATTTTCATGCTAGTTATTTTGGCCATTTTGGAGCTAATCAAACATCCTTCGGGAGAGTTTAGGAAAGATATTAGGTATGTAAAGGTGATGTCGGGGGTATATTAGAAGTGTTTACTCAACAACGGGTTTCCTAGGTGTAGGGAACAAACACTCTAATGGTGAAGCCCGACTTCTCCTAAGATTACATGAGCTATGTCAGGAGTTAGGAGGAAAATAAATAGGCATTGTAAAGCTATGTGAATCCTCTATATGTTGGAGACATATATGTTTCTATAAGGTTTGAAGGTTTCATAAAGAATATCAAAACAATCTAATTGTACCTTTTGGTTCCAGACAAAAATGGGCCTAAATTTTTAGGTTCAGGCAGAATAAAGTCTTGAAAGTTATTTCATTGATCTTAGAATGTGTTGTTCATTGATATTATGATGTTTCCACTCATATTCGTAAAAGCGAGAGAAATTTGAGACTCGATGAGTGAGTAGATGACCTCCATATCCCGACTCCACCATTATGTTCAAACCTTCTTCAACCGGGATGAGATAATCCAAGATACCAAGGCATCTGAAACCATCATATATGATGGAATGAGAAATACTATAAGGATACTCTTACACACATATTAAAACTTAAGTTTCTTTGTGATGCAGGAGCATCATCCTCATAGCTTAGAGAGTACAATAAACCCTGAATAAGACTATGAAAGGCATTAAACATAAAGTAGGAGTTTTCAAAGTTTTATATCTCCATTTTATCATTTTCAAATTCAAATGTGTGTGTGCATTATTGTAGTAAAGGTGAAAAACCTTGCAGTAGGGGTAATATGGCAAGTTTGACTAGGTGTGAGTGGTTGAATAGGTAAGAATGAGTTGTCATGAGTTTGATAAGGTCATGAAGACCATAAAAGGAATATGTAACGAGTGTGAGGTGTTTTTAGATATAAATTATCCATAATTGTTATGAGTAGAGGTCTGGTTGAGCCTTCTTAGGGTGACTTAGTCAATTTAGAAGCTAGTTGAGCTTCTTAAGGAGCTAGAATAGGGAACCAAGACATAATAGAGGAAGAATTCGAGGAGGAGAAGCTAGTAATAAGTTGAAGGATGAATAATGTATTTATGAAGCATGAAAATAAAGAATTTTCTTTGGTTTGAGTGAAATTGTTTGTTTTTAGTGGACTATGTTAAGAACTATGCTAGGGAAGTGGATTCAAAACCCTCAATGGTGTTTATGTGATGAATTCTTCTTGACTTGAGTTAACATGGAAAGAATCTACAAGTGCTATGGAGTGTAATCATGATTTTTGCAGGCTTTGAAAATGCATGATTAGATTTTTGTAGCCATTTGTTCCTTCTCGGGCTTGTCTTTAAGGCATCCATTATCTTTTAGCTGAAGCGATGAAACGAGCTAGAATTTTCAAGTTTTCTCTATCTCCCTTCTAATTAGACATCCCCAAAATCTCATGATGATTGGTTATGTAGATCAAAAATATCGTTAACAGATTATTTCGAGCTCTAATAGAGCCATCACAGTGTACATGTTTTGAAAGAAAAAGGAAAACTTGTTATCAATACTCGATTGTTGTGGCCCTAGACTGTGTATAGACATACCATTAAATACAAGTGATGTGTTTAAATGATCTTATGGGTGCGAAGTGAAGAAAATTCCATTAATTTAATGAAATCTGATTTATCTGACAAGGTTTATAAGAGTGTATTATGTCACAAAGAAAGGTTAAAAGAAAGGTGAATGTGCAAACCTAGTTATATAACAACATACGAAGGATCGGGGACACCTTAATCATGATGAGAGTGGTGCATTGAGCAGAGTTAAGCATCTTTATGAAAAGCTTCTAATTCTATTTAAGGCCTTGATTTGGGTAATAAAAATTTATATGAAGATTGGGCGAGTATTATAATTCAAAGTGAAGACCAATGTCGAGTATAGATGATGGAGTCTAATCCTCTAATAGGATGTCTACAAACTTATTCAAACATGTATGAACCACTGATGGGACTGATGTTGGGGTGACCATGTTGATGTCCAATGCATAATGCAAAGAGCCTAAATGGTATAACCTTGAATTGTGTGATAGTGTAGTGCATACAAAGACAATGGATGGATGTTCTTAAGTCTAATTCAGACTAAATTGAATAAAATCTCAAGAATTACTTACCTATGTCCATTTCTAGCATAATATTGAGCTTATGGAGTCAAGTTTAGGCTTAGTACAATACATGGGCAATATTAACATGATTGGTTGATGTTTTGGCATTTTATGCATGTGGACAGGGCAATGTTAGTATGTTAAGGGATGATATTATAGTGCATACATGTGAGCTGAGGTCTATAAAAATGTTGTAAAGGTATTATTTCTTTAAGAGTAAGGGGACTATATAGCTCAAGCAAGAGGACAAGGCTCTTGACCTTCAAGATAACAAATATTGGGGATCTGAATCTAATATGCAGGCATAGACTAGAAACCTAGGACAATGAATGAGAGGTGTATTAAAGGCCCTTGGCATTTATTTTGTTGTCACTAGGTAACCTATTTCTTATTTCCCTCAAGATGTTAGTATTGTTAATTTAGACAAGTTCTTGACCCTTAAGTATTGAAAATGGTGGGCTGAATTACAAGAGGCGAGAGAATGTCAATTGTTCAAGGTCATATAACATGGAGGAGGAATCTAGGACCTTGTTGGATGCCTAATAAAAGTTATATCATTCGTGAACCCAATGTATAGAAGGAAACAAAACAAAACATTGACCATGCATACAAGATTGATTCTTGAACATGCATTTAGAAGGACCGATGGTCTATATATGGATGGAGTTGAGCTAAGACAATTTGTATATCGAGTTAAGCCTAAAGTTGTGTGAACAAAAACAAGGGTAAAGAGTCAAGAAGCTCAAAGAGACAAGTGTGGAGGTTAGAACTAATGGACTAGATAAGAAGAAGGTTAATGAGATAGTGAGGAGTCAAAACATCACTCAAGTAATTTTCATTGGTTAGATGATTATAAATCAGTCTTAAATATTCATGGGTGATAGAGATAGGTGCATGCATACAATAGAAGGTATGAGGCAAGATTTTCTAAGAAGCCTAGAACATGATATGTAGGAGAAGGTGGATTAGTCGAGCTAAGGCTGCACCATTTTGGTATCGAGCAAGTCTCGATTTGATTAGGTAATAAGAATATAAATGTTTGTATGAGGATCAATTTTGTTTAATTGTGCTAATAATTGGATGGCAAGGTGATGCAAGGTTGTAGGGAGGTGAAGGAGAAGAGAGACTATAAATAGTCAAAAAGAAGAATTGAAAAGAAGCCAAGAAACTACAACTAGCAGAGAAAGAGAAGATGAGTAAGCCAAAGAAGGTTGGCTTAAATGCCACTAGAGCTTGCACAGTGAAGAGTTTTGAGAAACAAAGAAGAGGTAGTCAGAAGTATCCAAGAAGAAGCTTGGATAAGAGAGAGAAAAGAAGGCTACAATCCAAGGTGATAGAGACTTGGATAAGAGACCATGGAAGCTATACCATGGAAACATGTAATAGTTTTTTGTGCAAAAAATGAAGAGGATGAGAGTGGCAGAAGAAAATAAGAGAAAAGAAATGAAGAGAGCAAGAGAGATTGCTGATATAAGGAGGTAGATTGAATCCTGGAGGATAAATTATTAGCAACAAGGATTGAGTATAGGGATGACGAAGACCCTATAGAAGTAGGCTGATGGAGGATATGAAGAATATGATTGCAAACAGGATAAGATGATGATGGATGCACAAGAAGAATTAAGATTCATGAGTGAAGCATGTGAAGACTCTTGCAGAGATAAGACAAAGAATGAGTGGTCTAGTGAAGATGAAGAGGAAGAACCACAAAGAGAAGTGAAGAAGGATGATGTGAAGTCCATTCAAAGGACATTTTTGAATACTAATGTTATGTTACAGTCTGATTTTGTAGGTATAAAGGGCAGCCTTGCCAAGGAATCCATTATTGATGAAAGATCAAGCAAAGAGTCTAGGATAGAAGGAAAACAAAGGATGCATTTGAAAGCATTCAGGCATGAAGGTATGCAACAAGTAAATAGGAAGAAAGAGCAAAGGATGAGCATAGAGGATCTTGCAAGAGAGCATGGATACATAGTGCCTAAGTGGCTCAAGAAGACAATACCTAAGCAAGCATATGAAGTCCAAAGAGATGCATATGAAGGTAAGAAGACTAAGGAACCAATCATTGTTCTAAGGAGTTATTGGAAGAAGAAGGTTGATGTCATTCCAAGAGAGGTAAAGGAAATGAGAAGCGAAAGGTAAACAAATTGAATTTGATTCATTAGTTGATGATATTTCAAGCATGGTTAGTGATAGTGATGAATGCATGACTGAAGTTTTCAAAGAAATTATGAGACGGACTAATATGGAAGTAGGTGAATGTTCTTATGAAGGCCAAAATGAGAAAATGAAGGAAAATGAAAACTTATTGGAAGAAGTATAACAATGTTTAAATGCAAGTCCAATGTTTGATGATTATCATGAAGATATAGATAATAAATTTTTGTAGGAAGAGTTAAAGGTGATAGAAACTTTGTATGCAAGTCAGCCCATGGGTGAAGAAGTGGTGGAAGCATGGAAGGATGATGAAGAACAACCACAAGTGGATGAGGATGAAGAGGTAAAACATGAAAAATTGAAATCATATTTTGTTTATTTTGATGATAGTGTGAATGATACAAACCTTGCTCAAGAGATGTTGCATTTTGAACAAGAAGAAAATGGATTTATTTATGAAAACATGGATCAACTACAAGATGAACTTAGTGCATTGGAATATGCTATACTCATGACTTTCCTAAACTAGCAAAGATGGAAGACATTTGTGAATGGAAGAAAGAAAATGAGTTTCAAGAAGGAAGAATTGTGAAAGGAGAAGCAAATGCAACAGTTGTAAGAGAAAATTGGAATGAAAGGCTCATTGACAAGCCTAGAAATGAAGCAATGAAAGGAAAAAACAAATATGTGAAGACCAAATTGGAATTGGTCAATGAAAAAACAAAATAAGAGAGAGAAGAACAACAACATGAAGAAGCTTCATGGCTTCCAAGTTTTGTGTCTAAGGTTGCTTTTAGTGTTGTGTATGTAGGTATAACAACTGATAAGGTGGATGAAGCTCATGATTACATGAGAGAGCTCTTGAAAACAAGAGAACAAGAAGAACTTTAAGACATGTATGAATATGAACCAACAATATGGGACCTAGTACATGAGAAGCAAACAAGAAGAGACAAGTACAAGAAGAGACAAAGGAGTAAGAAGATGAGGTATAGAGAATACACCAGGAGATGCAAAAACTAGCACGGGCAAGGAGAACATAGGACCCAGGTACAAGTCAAGGAGCAAGGAAAGATGAAGACTCATGAGCAAGAGCTCATGAAAGCTTTCAAGTTGGATAGCCTGATGCAGGAGCATCATCCTCATAGCTTGTAGAGTATAATAAAGCCTGAATAATCCTATGAAAGGCATTAAACATAAACTAGGAGTTGTCAAAGTTTTATATCTCCATTATATCATTGTTCAAATTCAAATGTGTGTGTACATTGTTGTAGTAAAGGTGAAAAACCTTGTAGTAGGGGTAATATGTCAAGTTTGACTAGGTATGAGTGGTTGAATAGGTAAGAATGAGTTGTCATGAGTTTGATAAGGTCATGAAGACCATAAAAGAATATCTAATGAGTGTGAGGGTGTTTTTAGATATAGATTATCAATAATTTCTATGATTAGAGGCTTGATTGAGCCTTCTTAGGGTGACTTCGTCAATTTAGAAGCTAGAATAAGAAACCAAAACACAATAGAGGAATAATTAAAGGAGGAGAAGATGGTAACAAGTTGAAGATGGATGAATAATGTATGTATGAAGTATAAAAATAAATAATTTTCTTTGGTTTGAGTGAAATTGCTTATTTTTAGGGATCTGTGCTAAGAAGCGTGTCATGACGGTGGATTCAAAACCCTCAATGATGTTTATGTGATGAATTCTTCTTTCTTTTGTTAACATGGAAAGAATCTACAGTGCTTTATAGAGTGTAATCATGATTTTTGCAAGCTTTTAAAATGCATGATTAGATTTTTGTAGCCATTTGTTCCTTCTCGGGCTCGTGCTAGGGCATCCATTATCTTTTAACTGAACCGATGAAATGAGCTAGAATTTTCAAGTTTTTTCTATCTCGCTTCTAATTAGACATACCAAAAATCTCATGATGATTGGTTATATACGATCAAAAATATTGTGAACAATTATTTCGAGCTCTAATGGAGCCATCACGGTGTACATGTTTTGAAAGAAAAAGGAAAACTTGTTATCAATACTTGATTGCTATGGCCCTGATCTGGGTATAGAGGTACCATTAAATACAAGTGATGTGTTTGAATGATCTTATGGGTGTAGAAGTGAAGAAAATGCCATCAATTGAATGAAATTTGATTGTCAAGGGTTATAGGATTGTATTATGTCATAGAGAAAGGTTCAAGAAAGGTGAATTGGCAAAATTAGTTATAGAACAACATATGAAGGATCGTTGACACCTTAATCATGATGAGAGAGGTTTGTTAAATAGTTAAGCATGCTTTATGGAAATATTCTAATTCCATTTAAGGCCTTGATTTGGGTAGTAAGGAAGCCATATGAAGCTTGGGAAGAGTATTATAATTCAAAGCGAAGACTAATGCCAAAGTATGCATGATGGAGTCTAATCCTCTAATAGGATGTCTACAAACTAATTCAAACAGGTATGAACCACCGATGGGACTGATGTTCGGGGTGACCATGTTGATGTCAATGCATAATGCAAAGATCCTAAATGGTATGAACTTGAATTACATGATAGTGAAGTGCATATAAAGACAATGGATGGATGGTCTTAAGTCTAATTCAGACTAAATTAAATGAAATATCAAGAATTACTTACCTATCTTTGTGTCAGCATGATATTGAGCTTATGGAGTCAAGTTTAGGCCTAGTACAATACAAGGGCAGTATTAACATAATCGGTTGATGTTTTTGCATTTCATGTTTGTGGACGGGGTAGTGTTAGTATGTTAAGGGATGATCTTATAATGCATACATGTGAGTTGAGGTCTATAAAGATGTAGTAAAAGTCTTATTTACTTAAGAGTAAGGGGACTATATAGATCAAGCAAGAGGAAAAGGCTCTTGACCTTCAAGATAACAAATATTTTGGACTAAATCTAATATGCGAGCATAGACTAGAAACCTAGGATAGTGAATGAGAGGTGCATGAAGGCCCTTGGCATCTATTTTGTTGTCACCGGAGTAACCTCTTTCTTATTTCCCTCAAGATGTTAGTAATGTTAATTTAGACAAGTTCTTAACCTTTCAAGTATTGAAAATGGTGGGTTAAATTGCAAGAGACAAAGAATGTCAAGCTGCTCAAGGTCATATAACATGGAGTAAGGATCTAGGACCTTGTTGGATGCCTAATAAAAGTCATATCATTATTGAACCCACTGAATAGAAGGCTACATAACAAAGCATTAACCATTCATACAAGATGGATTCTTGAACATGCATTTAGAAGGGGTGATGGTCTATAGATGGATGGAGCTGAGCTAAGACAATTTGTATATCAGTTAAGCCTAAAGTTTTGTGAACAAAAACAAGGGTAAAGAGTCAAGAAGCTTAGAGAGTAAAGTGTGGAGGTTATAACTAATGGATTAGAAAAGAATAAGGTTAATGAGATGATGAGGGATTCAAGAACATCACTCAAGTACTTGTCATTGGTTAGATGATTATAAACCAGTCTTAAATATTCATGGGTGACAAAGATAGGTGCATGCATATAATGGAAGGTATGAGGCAAAATTGTCTAATAATCCTAGAAAATGATATGCAGGAGAAGGTGGATTAGCTGAGCTATGGTTGCACCACTTTGTTCATCTCTACTAAAGGTTTAAAAACCATTCTTGTCATAAAAATCCCTTTCTACATGGGAACACCAAAACTTCTCACAATACATTTCTAGGACTAAGCCTTATGGTAGAAAAGAGATTTAAAAAGGGTTTTATCAAAAATTAGAGTCTTGGAGTATTATAAATTAATGTATACATGCTTCAAAACTTCCTAAACATCATCCACACATTGGCTCAAGGAGAGAGGTAGTTTACCCTATTTGAGTCATATGAACTTAATTACGATGATGTGATGAGATTTAGGGATTAGTTGGTCTCAATAACATCATGCACTGATAAATCAAATGTGACTCTATGATGTGTTTTTGGTTTTATGGACCGTAACTACATCATTATCTAAAATAATTAGTTATATGAGTGAAGAAGCCTCCTAGAATGATGAATTTATATAGCCCTGTAAGGTACATAGAGAAGAAGTGAGAAACAATTGATGAATGGACCACTAAGGTCAATGAAGAATGCCCTCTTTCACTTGAACCAATCCATGAAATCTTATCATGCATTTTTACCCTCTTGCACTTGATGAGAACTTGAAACAATTACCCACACAATGCAACCATGATGATCCTTCCACCTAGGAAACACAATGACTAATGAAATGTGAGACTGAAAACCTTCCAACCTTGAAATGATGAGTCTACATCTCATTTTATACCTTCGATAGAATTCAAAGAGATCTTGGTTAGAATATAAAGGATGCATTACAACGGTTGGCCAAAATTTTGGTCCCATACCAAGACAAACCACTAAATTTGGATTTTTTTAAGCAATCGAACAAACTTGACAAATGGAAGCATTGTACTTGAAATAAATTCCATCACCACTCATGGTTATCCTTTCTCATCATGCTCATGATGATCATTCCCTTGATGACTTGAATTTCAATGAGGTCCTTGATGTTTCATATCCTTCACAAACCTCATGATTCTCCTGATTACACCCATTGTCAAGTGAATGTATTTTGTACACATTGACACCATGATTTGTTCATTGTCATAGTGTGATCCCCATGATGTCCCTTTTTAGGCCTCTAGAGGAAGTTGTATTTCACTGAATCTTACTGAATTAATTTATCACCTTGGGTAATCATCCCTACACACTAAAATAAAATTGAAACCTTGTTAGGACTTTTCTCTAAGCCAAGGTGAAGGTTAAACTGAAGGTAGGTTGGCCAGAGGAAGGATGCACAATGAATGGGAAGCCTAATTTTCAATTAGGGGCTTAGTTGTCATGCTTAAGATTTTCATTTTTCATGCTAGATATTTTACATCACAACAATGAATTTAGACTCAATTGTACCCCCTAGTTATATCATACATTACATGGCTAGTTGATTTTTTCAATAAGAGAAGAAATGTTGATTAAATTGAGCCATGTGAAACTTATTGGAACTATATGATTTGATTTTTTAATTCATCTAGGACATTAAAATATAGGCATGAATCAATCAACAATTTAATTGAAATTGAAGATACTGATTTGTGATGCGAAGTATTAAGAGGAAATTGAATTTCTTACATAAGTTTTACAATATTAGTTAAGTACATGGGCACACACAAGGATGGTGAGAAGGATAATGGAGAAAGGAAAGTGCAACAAAAAATTTGGGTGATGGCGATGATTACGCAGGGCTTTCATGAATGTTTTGTCTAATAGTTGAATTATATAATGCACATTGATTACATAAGGGAAAGAGCACAATGTGTGCATGAAGTGATTCAAGTCTACCATTTGAGGGGCTAGAGTGATAAGGAGTAGAGAGACGAGTTGAGTCACACGGAACAAGTGAAACTTTCAAGGGTCATGAAAAAACATCATTGTAATAGCTTTAGGGTTTTTGTTGATTTCTATAACAACCCCAATAATGGGAGTAATATTTGTAGATGTCGTGAAGGATTTTCAAATTAATAAAAACATGTACATGTGTTTTGATTTTTATGTATTATTAGGCATTTCATGAGTGCATATATTTGAGTAGGTGTTGTTTCCTTTTAGAGTTGTGGGGTTTGTAAAAGCTAATGTTTACACATCTAACACTCCTACAAATGTCAATAAACAATCCAAAAGGCCCCAAAACCTAAACAATGACTATATTATTTCCCAAAATAGACATCGATTGTAGAATTTAAACGCTAAAAGCTTTAGGTTGAATGCTAAAATCCTAAAAATTACCTATGTATTGACCAGATTAGATTATAAAAACTATCTCCTAAACCGTGACCTATGGAGCTATGAGACTAGTTCTATAAGGTGTAGAGTGACCCTAATTTCTTATATTTACTAAAATAAATTTAAAGTATAAGAAATAATAAAGTATAAATAATAATAAATGAAATCTTATACTTAACAAGTATAAAAATTCAATTTTCACCATGATAAATCCTACAAAAACGATTGCTTTATATTTCTTGAAAATTTGCCTACAACGTCAAGAAAACTATCCTCTTTTTATATATATATTTTTATATTTTTATGAATATTCCAAGGATTCCATTTATATTTATTTCAAACTATGTATTTTATACCTCTATTTTTAGTGATTGCGAATGCTTATGTTTTTTCATGTATCTTTTTTTCACTTCTCCAAATTGAAAAAAATATATACAATCCCAAACTAGGACTAATTCTATACATATTAAAAAAATCTAATTTTTGATATTTTTGAGGTAGTTAAGGGGACACGGTCGGCTATCCATTATTTTTAATTTTCAAAATCTTTGTACTTGAAAAATCATTAAAAATAAATACTCACTAAAAAATCTAAAAAATTCTATTCAACTAGATTTTCCTATCTTTGTACCAAAGGGTTATAAAAATTACTAAATAGTGCTAAAAAATGGGGGTGGGAAGGGGGACGACCCATGTCCACTATGTTTTTACAAAAACATGAGCACCTATTGACGTTTTAGATATTTAACCCACTTACACTTAACCATTAAAAAAGTAGTTTATAAACTAGACTTGAAATTCTACAATTCATGTTCTTATAACATCTTCAAATTTTGAGTGTAATTATCTCAAATAACTCATACAAGTTGAAGTTTTTAATTTTTCAAAAATAAATGTCCACTTAAGACCCCCTTTTGGCCCCCATTTCCATGCACTTACCCACATGTTTTTCGTCGGGTTTGATATTAATTCATTTTACACAAGACACCTAACGAAAGCATACTACTACTATAATATAGCTCCACTAATTCAACATTTTCTCATGCAAAGAAAAGCGTGTGTCATGATACCAAAATTTGATTACTTGTATGTAATTGTTCTTCAACAAATTTATACTTTACCAATTACTCTAAACTACTTTACATTAAATATAAAACCAATTTATATCCACAAATTTCTTAATAATATTGACTTGGGACGTTGGCACATTCAACCAAAAAAAAATTATCCCATACTTAACAAAGCACAACATCACAAATTTATACTTTTATAATTTATGAAATAAAATATAGCTTTTAGATAAAATTGTGTATATGAATTTTTTATTGACATTTCTATTCATATTTTAATGATTTATCATTGTTGGGATAACCTAATTAGGGGTGAGGACCCAATAGTAGAGTAGGGTCCAATAGTTGAGATAGTACTTGAGGGGGATACCAAAAATTGACACATAAAATGAAATAAGTGGATTAAATACATGTTGACTCAATTATATGAAAAATTTCAAGTGCTGACATGGCACCATTTGATCACCACGTAGGTGCCAAGTTAGGTATCTCCACTATCGATTCCTCTCCCTATAATGACTTGTGATTTCTGCATCATGTGCATAATTTTTTTAGGAATGCGGGGTATTCTCAATCATCCCTTGTACTTGAATCATATAGCTTCCCAACATCATACATAAGATTTGCAACGAGAGGGTGATTTAAAGAAGAAAGTGGTATCATGAATCTTAAGTGATGATGCTCCGTTCCCATGGAAAGTTCCACACAACTTGTATGGCGCCTTGCATACCACTTCCAATCTCTAGCTAGTAGTGTAAAGAAGTGATTTTAATAAGAAAGTGATATAATGAATTTTGAGTGGCAATGTTCCATTCCCATGCGAACTAGTACATAACCTATGCAGCACGTTGCATACCACTTTCAAGCTTTCGTTAGTAGTGGAAAGAAGTGATATAAATAAGAAAGTGGTATGATGAATTTTGAGTGGTGATGCTCAATTCCCATGCAAACCAACATATGTGGTGCCTTATATATCATTTTCAAACTCTCATTAGAGGAAAGAAACAACTTTCTATTTTCAAATTACATATTTTGAAGGTGTAACAACCTCCATTACAAAAATTGGGCAGCCTAGGAGAGATGACCCTTGTGACTTTGGGAATTGTTTCACTACCTTCCAAATTTTACGATAACAATAAATGAAAACATGGAAGAGACTAAGACCGTTTATAGTGGTGGTAGGTCTGCGCATAGATGTTGATTACGCATTGCAAAAAGAGTAAATGAAAAATTGGTTTGAGTTTAACCTTGTTTATAAAATTATATGGAGAGAAGAAAAAGAAGATGGTTCATTCTCGGTGTTTTCGGTGAAAACTAGTGACACTTAAGCGATTGCTCCATGCACGGGGTTATCATAATTTTTTTTTTTAGTGTTGTTGAAAATGTAGCAAGAAGTAGCATGTGTTTTATGTGAATGTGGTTTTACATCAACATCTAATTATTTTTTCCACAAAACACACAATTGAATATAATAAAACCTAAAATAGTAAAATCAAATTTTAATGTATAAATAATAGTTGGTGTTATAATCAATGATAAAAGAAGGGTTTTTAAAAATATTTGATTTGTATTAATCTAAGAATATTTTTCATAAACAAATAGTAAAATCATGGTTTTTAAAGTTAGATAGTGAGAATCGAATTAGACTTGTACACTCACTATTTTTGGTAAACCAAATCCAAATAATATATGTTTACAAAGAAATGCAAGATTCATTGAAATTGAATTGACAATATTTTTATACAGTGCAGGGCTATATAAACCTCACTCACTTTTTTAAAATTCTGTACAAATATGTGGGAAATTGATCCCCTTCTTCAAGATGAGCTAGTAGGAAACTACTTCTATAAATGATAATTAGTGGATTTTGTTTTGTGTCATGCGATACACTATAGAAAAGTAAAAAAATGTTTTATATTTCCCAAGACCATCAACCATATACAATATCAAAAACAACACTCAATTATAATGTGATGATTTATCTAGATAGTCTAATATAGTGCAAGGATTGCAATGCAAGTGAATGTTGTACAAATGCATGATCTCTTTTAAGATATAGTGAAAAATAAAACTAGATACTCTTCAAATTTATTTGGATTCCCAAATGCATTATCGAATTCTTACAATGATTTTATCCATCAATGATTGTATGTTTTTAATAATTCACTAATGTGCTTGTGCATTTATAAACCTCTTGCATAAAAATTGGAGCCTTATTGATACAAAATTCAACACACAACTGAGAATAAAGTTTATAAGGACATATAAACTCTAAGGGACCAAAAAAAAGGTAGGACAAACTAGGTGAGAAGGACCTACCTTAAAACATAAGGAACATAAGAAGAGGAGAAAAAAGAGGGAGAAGAGAAAGGGGGTAACCAATTCCAAAAACTTGATTAAAAACAATTCATTACAATGATAAAAACCTAACCTAAACTAATAAGTCAAAAACACATAGGTATCCTAGAAATAGATCTAAAATTTCAAATTAACCATCCTAGCTATCAATTCAAATTATGTTGAGGAAATGTAAAAGAAATTGTAATTTTTTTATTGGTAAACAAGGGGGTCGATGGTCCCTTTCCTAATGGTTATATTTTTAAATACTTTGGAATGACAACTGATGCTGGGGCAAACCAGGGCCCCCAAATTCCCCTTGCCTAAGTAGGATTCGAATCTTTGGTGGGCTATGAAACAATCAAATGACCCAACTAGCTCACCCCCAACTCATCGACACATAATTTGTAATTATTATTATAAATAACAAACGCGTAATATCTATCATATTAATTAAGATTTTTTTCCTTAAACATCAAATGAAGAAGTACATGTATATAAGTCTTATATATATTTATCTCAACAATATTGATAAATATCAATCTAAGCGCACAATGGGACATACATAATATAGAGTTTAGCATATAAATCCTTAAACCAAGAAGGTTAGCTTTGATAACAAGACCAAAGTACCCTTGATCAAGGGATTAGACTTCTAATGGACCAAATAATCACAAAGCTTAGACACACTATACACACTTGCTCCTTGATTACCCGATGTAGTGAGCGAGTCCCAAACTCCCTTTTATAGGAGAGTGAGAGGCTTTTAACTAGATAACCTAGAGACCGGGAACCAGAAACTCGAGCTACTTAAAAGATTACCAAAAGGAGATAGTGGAAGATAAAAATGATGAGTACACGCCACTCATCATGATACCTTTAGAAAGTGCGGAGGTCCACCATGATTAATTGTGACATAAAGTATGTCATGCCAAAGCTTTATTGGATTTCTAAAAGACTACTAATACAGATGGCAACAAGCTTTCTATCATAGCCTTTTCTTTCTAAGATTCCTAAGGACTATAATGGACTCTAGGACTCTTATCACTATCAGATGAATTGGATGATTTCTCTCTTTTTTATGAATGTACGTCCCTTGTATTATGCTCATACCAAAGTCTCGAAATAGAAGTACCATCATTGTCGATGGCTACGTGTTTTCTTGATGGAAAAAGATATTGATTTGGTATCCTTAAGTAATGTCCTCATTTTGGAGGATATAAATTCATCATATGATGAAGATGGATTTTACGTCACGATTGTCCATCAAGGTGTTAATGATGAGTAACGCCCACATTTTCGATGTTCTAAAACCACATTAATCCTTAAATAATTATCTGGGAAGTTGCGGCATTTTTTTGTTTTAAACAGTAGCAAGGTGTAAAACCCTATGAAGCATTTAATTAATTCCTACTAGCGATTACTACATTACAAAGGGTAGAACAAGTCTAGATTAATAATTAACAATTCTTAATCCAGTTCTAATGTCAATTTAATTATCATCACTAGATAAGTGTCCATAAAGTTCTCTTACTAGGTTAAATAGTTTCCCTCTTAGGAATTAACATTTAGCTCACATTTAATCGACCCTTATCCTTAGTTAAATTAGTTCTCTTAAATTATTTTCTTTAATGCCTATTGAATCATTCACTAAAACCTACTAGAAGGGTTACATAGTTAACTTAACATACATGGGTATTAAGTGGCCCCATTCACCCATTTCCACATACATTAAATTATTTAAAAACCCATAATACATATTCCCACCTAACAATTGTAGGGTTTATTCCTAACCCTTGGATCAAATCAATTATGGCCACTAGATCTTAGGGTTCCATACTAACCCTAACTATCCTTATGAAATCTTATTAAACCTTTTTCTTTGCCCTAGCCTCCTCATTTGGTCTCTTTTCTTTTGTTTAATTTGCAGGTTGGAGAAATGGAAGCCATGGGAGCAAGGAAGGAAGAAGCCATGAAGGAATTCACAAAAATTAAGCTTAGTTTAGATTGGATTATGGATTTATTATTGCATTGTTTTCTATTAGTGGTTTGTAGGGATTCTTCCCTAAATCTGGAATGTTTACTTAGTTATTTTTTGTTTTTACTCGGTAAAACCCTTTTTCCATTTAATCCAAGAGATTCCATACATTTAAATGTCCATTTCAAGATTTACAAGTTTAGAAAAATGAATTTATACCCTTATAGTTTGCTGGTGATTTCCTTTTCATATTTGTAAGTTCGGATTTTTAATTAAACCAAGTTTAAATTTGCACAGTCGTGATTTGTATTTTTCTACCGTCAGTGATGAAACCACCGCCCATGATTCACAAACCGCCGCCTTTCCTGGGGGTGGTTCCTGACCGCCACTCTGTGCAGGCGGTGGTCATGTTCTTCGAAAACAAAACTATCAAATCCACAATTTTTCCAAAAACAAGTTTTACAAGGGTGCCTTACAGTTTATCCTTAGCTTGAATTTATGTGCCTAAAGTCTCCAGTTGAAGGGTTTAACCATTTATTCATTCCATGACTTAAATCACTAAATTGCATAGATTTTCTAATTCAATAGTAACAAGAAACACAACTACAAGATCATTTTTTCATTTTCTTCCAACAATTTTTTTTAAAGTTTAAAAGTAGGAATTAAGCTTAATCTATTTCTAGTATTATTATTTTCCTTTCCACAACCAAATGTAATTTTTCAAAAAAATAACTCATTATAATTTATTGTATCTTTTCATTTCAACTACAACCATTTGCTCAAGGAAAATACAAAAACTATTATATATGTAAGATTTACTAAGAATACATTCTCAATGATTTGAAACTTCTAAGCTTTCCTTTCATTTTTACAATAATGCAACTTTTACAAATACAATGAACTTCCTTTTTCTTTGAGCACAACTCATTTATTTCAATGCAAAGAGCCTTCCTTTCCACAATACATTACAACTTAATAAACAAAATATACAATACAACTTTTCTTTCAAATACAATTCTACTAGTCCTCCACCAAGTGAGAATTACATGAAAGGTTTTTATAATGAAAGATTTTTTTATTTTAAGAAATGTTCCAAGCCCCAATTATTTAACAAGAACTCCACCATTTCTTCACTTCAATCACAACAATATAAATGGGGAGAGACAACAATCTCCACCCAACCAATAATCCAATAAGGAGAAAAAACTATCCTCCTCATTGGGCCCCGAGCCCCAACCAAAATGCAATAAATGATGGATCCAACTCATGAAAACTACACAATGCTTCAACATCAAAATACAAAATTTTACAACCATATAACACAAGAAAAAAATCACAAGAATGCAACTTTCAAAATACACAAGGCTTGAAAATGCAAGCCAATTGAGCAAGGATCTACGGGGAGATCACTTATGCCTCCCAATGGGAATTAGGTTCCCACCTTAAAACCCTCTAAAACACAACTCAAAATCCCTACACAACTCTTATGCCTCTCTCAAGATCCTCTTATACCTCCCACATTCTCTTATGCCTCCCTACAATCTCTTATGTCTCTCTCAAAAGAACCAAGTAGGAAATGCAAGCATTCTCTTATCCAAGGTGGGACACCCAACCTAACTCCCTCCCAAAACATGAAATAAACTCTTATGCCTCCCTACATATAAAATCCCCATAGCCTTCTCCTACACCATACTTAGGAATTCTACCCAAGATCCCAACAAGCATACAAACCATTCACTTGCATACAAATATACACATAAAATAAAACAATTAAAACAAGGGTGTAGTTCCTACCTTTCCATGGTAGAACTTGATCAAAGAGTCACACACCAAGCTCCTTCAAGCTCAATCCAACTTTTACAAGCTCCAAACTTTCAAAAATCACCATACTTAGGAATTCTAACTAAGGTCCCAACAAGCATACAAACCATTCACTTGTATACAAATATACACATAAAATAAAACAATTAAAACAAGGGTGTAGTTCCTACCTTTCCATGGTAGAACTTGATCAAAGAGTCACACACCAAGCTCCTTCAAGCTCAATCCAACTCCAACAAGCTCCAAAATTTCAAAAAGCACTCCAAAACTCTCCAACTCCAAAAATACAAGAGCACAAATGAAATGAAGTAACCCCCAAACAAACAAATAAACTTTCATAAATAGAAAAAGGAGAGAGGAGGGTGAGGTGGATTCATGTAGGATGCCACATCACTTATTTTCAACTCCACATCACAAGTCAAACCTCAACCCCAAGGCACAATAAATTGGTGCTTGAGAGGAATGACAAGACTTTTACATACACAATCTAAACTCACACCCACTAAGGACAAAATTAAAACCCATATAAGAAAAGTGCAATAAATATCACTTTTTGTCTTACAAAACACATAATGGGGTCTATTTTTGACCCCCAATCCATAGGTAGGGTTGGTATATGAAATTAAGAGGTGTAGAGTGTACAACACTCAAAGTCACTTACACTCAATCAAAATCACAAAGTCCAAAAGACCAACTACTATAATAAATGACCCCTTTTGTCACATCCCCATATAACTTAATAACATGATTAAATTACTTAATAAATCACATTAATCAACAATGATAAAAATAAGTTACATCACAAATTAAATCACATACTCCACAATTAAATACAAGAAAAGGGAAAGAATTGCACACAAGCCCATGGTCACAATTGGAGGTCATCCCCCATAGGGACCCCTAACAAAATTAAAACAACCATAACACACATTACACAAGTTGCCATGGTGACCTTCGTTATATCCATCTAGTATTCTGTTGTGGTTGGTCTCCAATCCCCCTTTTGATTGTTGTGATATAATTACCTGCAAAATCACACAATACCTCCTTCGACCTCGTGGCCACATCAAAAACATCAAGGATAAAATATATGCACATAAATCAATAACCATCTTCATATAACTAAATCATCATCTCAACTAAACAATGTTATCATTTGTCTAAAATTTCAATAACATCTCAATTCTATCTTTTATCAATATCAAGTAAGATCACAAGATTAGTTCAAATGCTAAATCCTAGTCAACATGATGAGAATTACGAATGTCAGTAATACATATGCTAACAACACATCATCATCATTATCATCATCAATATAAAAATGTCTCTCTATGCCTATAAGAATCCACACAAATCATACTATGAATCACAATCCATCAATAGTTAGAATATCTCTATCATCTAACATCATGTTAAACCAAAATGATACAATAATATTCATGTCTATAGTCAACAATAATCGAAATCAAAATATAATAAGTTTCGAAGAGAAGTGGGAACTACAATGACCTTGCACATGATTAGTTTTGAAATAACATATTTCTTTAACATACCGGGAATTTTACATTTTATCAAAATGTTCCCGATAATATTAGGATGCATCTCAAGAAGAGGATGTTCGGATACTTTTGTAGGAAGATACCGGGAAAGAAAATATTTGAAATGATTGGATATATATCTTTGATCTATTGTAGTACTTGGTCTATTCTAAGCATTATTTTGCAGTGGATGACCTTTAGGCCACATTCTAGAAAATTCAAACCTCCATAATTTCCTTGGTCTTGGGACAAGTTATCTCAAGCGCATTCATTCAATAGGAATATTGTATGGAGGTCGTTCCACAAACATATAATGTCTCCATTTCCATTTTAAGGTACAACATATCATGAGATCTTGAAGAGAGAAATTTTTCTGTTGGTATTTGTGGATCTACAAATCTGGTTGCAACTTCAATCATGGAGCATTGAGAAACAAAGATAATATATCGACTAAGCAAGATTTGTTGTGCATCAAATGAAATTTAATTATAATTTCTTCTTAGCACATCAAAAGATCTTTGATAATTTAAACACGACCAAACATGGCTAACAAATTCATGAAGTACCTGGGTAATATTGATTTTCTTGGACTGGTTCAATTCTCTTCTTGCAAAGTATGCCAAAACATTATCTTTTCCTTTTATATATTCAACTTCAAAGCTATAATTATCAAACCACATACCCCATCTTTATAATTTGTTGAAGGTAGTGTTATTAGAGGGGTCACCATTATTGAGTCTTTCTCTGAAGTCCTTGAGATCTGATCTCAAGATGAAATGTTGATTGCAAGAAAAACATGAAAGCTTTGATAGCTTTGTTTGCTACAAGAATTTATTTATGAGATGAGTGGTATTTAATTCCGAACCTTGAAAAGATCTAAATGCATATCTACAAATATTTTCTTTTCCATTTTCTAAATTTTCTTTTAACACAAATCCCCATAATTATTTCTGGCATCTTTCTCTAGGATCTTTTATCCTTTTCTGGCAGGAGAGACATAGTTGGAAGGCTCTGGACTTACTTTTTTATTCTTTTCACGATGTGAGTCGTTTCAGGTGTCCAACTAGGGGCATTATTTCTTAACCTTTTATTTAGAAGAATTCTATCAAAAACAATTCCTTTGTAGAATCTTATAATATAGTTAATGCATCAAGAAATCTCTGCATAGCGGTTTATCAATTATCTGATCTGGAAAATCTTGGATTTTAGATACAATATGAGAGTGCATCTCTATTAAGACATCTTTTATAGTAATACATGTGAAATTTATTTCATCCTTAAATAGATCCATTTTGGTTGGAGATACGTACAAATCATTTTGGTATATTGTGCTTTATAAAACTTTTGAAGATGGTAAATATGCTCCTTAGGGGATTTAAAAAAATGAGAATATCACCAATATACACAATTAGGAAATCGAGACAAATCATGAAAATATCATCCACCATCTTCTAAAAAATTGTTGGAGTGTCTTTAAACAAAATGGAAGAACATTCCATTTGTACTCTCCTCCCGATATAAAATATGGTGTTTTATATCAATCTTCTAGCTTCAGAATGATTTGCCAAAATCCACTTTTGAGGTCAATTTTTCTATAGAACTCTTATCCTTTAATTCTGGATAACAGATCATCATTTACAGGTATTGGATGTTGTACATATTGGAAAAACTTATTCAAAAGTTTGTAGTCTACTACAAGTCTTTTCTTTTACCTTAGTTGCTCACTTATTATGTTAAGATGAAATGCTATACATGCCCAATGAGAATTAGACTGTTGGATAAAACCACCTGAAGCAACATTTTTATTTCTTCATGACATTATTTTGTCTTCCAGAATCATCCCTTTATGATGGGCCTTGAATTTAAGAATAATACTATTTCCATTTGCGTCTTTTGGCAAACCGCAAATCTAGTGAACATGAATGCTTTTTTCTACTTATAAAGGCATGAGGATTTTTTGAATTTTTTTTATCTTGTCAAGAATATAATCAATGTTTCTTTTACAGAGATCTACGAATTTAGTAATCCATTTATGATTGGGTTCCTTTTTCTATTTTGGTAAATGAAATATAGTTCTAAATGACTATTTCCTAGGGACTTGAACATATGGATTAAACAAAGATATGAAATCTTTATTCAGTTGAAGGTACCACATTGTTGTAATGTATCCACTCCTAGGAAGCAATCATAGGAGAGCATACTATGTTGATAGAACCGTAACGTCCTCTCGGTAACCTTCTATTTGGAGAGGGACAGAGAGGCCGTATACCTAGATATAACTTCTTTTTGTCAAAATTAATCTTGAGGTAAGTTTCCCTCCAACACTCTAGAGGAATGGCTCTAGTTCTAAGCAAGACTAATGTATGCTCCAATATCTATCATAACAACTATTAAATTTGGCTTGATATTTGAAATGCAGATATTGATAGAAATGAAAGGATTTTGAGCTCCTTTAATGGTACATATCTCGGTATTTATTTCTTCTAATGGACCTTCCTCTTCTATTTCTTGTTGGAGAATTCACTGATAGGATTCATCTAGGAAGTTCTCGGTTTCTTAAGTTTATTTTTGTTATAGATATTCTTCTTCTAGCACGTTATTGTATTCTTCGGTTGCCTTTGCTTTATCACCTTACGAAGAAACTTTATTTTGTTCCTTCTCCACGTTCTTACGTATTCTTTTTTTTCTTCATTTTTTGTGCATCAAGTTACGCACGTATTTGGGCTTGATATTTATCTTCCAATTCTCTAACTTTTTAAAGAATATAAGTCTTCTTTCATGAATATCCCATGGGGGACATTTGTCATACTCACTTTCCCGAGTTCAAATTGTTTTGTAAAACTTTAGCAAACAAAGGAATTAGAGGATCAGGAAAACTAGAAATCATATTATAAATGAAGGAAAAGAATCATATCCTAATTTAGTCTTTATGAGAATCTAACTCGATTCTTTCTTTGCACAATGTTGACTGTATATCTTCAAATAATTCATAAGATATGTCGAGGAATATTAATTTGAATAAGAGATTAGCGGTATTTCTAGTCAATTATGCCTTTGGAATCAAGTATATTGATTTTAGCTTTAGCCTTATCGGTGTCCTTTTTGGACATTCATTGGCATAATGTTTTCCTTTGCAGATAAAACATATAGGCACTAATTTTTTTTCTTTCCAAGATACTTTCTTTTTCTGAAGTATTTCTTTCTTCTAGAAGGATTTTTCAGAGAAAATATTTTCTTGAAATATTTCTTTTTCTAACTTATATCTACCTTTCCACTTTGAAAAAGATGAACATTCTTTGCAAGGCTTTTTCTTGTGAGGAGAAGTATGAGATGGCTTGCATCCAAATGGATCATTATCCATAATTTGGCATAATTTCGATCTAAGATCCTTTTGGGATTTAATAACCTCTTTCCTTTCTTTACTATGTTGGTAGAGACAAACATTCGTCTCATAAATGATTTGGTTAATGGCTCCAAAACTTAAGCTGCATTCGGAGTTTTTCCCATTCATATCCTTTTTTATTTAGTGGAAAAATATGTAGGAAAAGACTCAATATATCTGAGCTTCATTGTTGGGTCATTTATATTCCTGAATTATAGTATAGTCTCTGCATATAACATTGATATTATTTTATCCCACTCATATCGAGCTTCATTTTTGGGTCATTTATATTTCCTAAATTATAGTATAATCTCTGCATATAACATTGATATTATTTTATCCTACTCATATCACAAATTCTGGATTTTAAAAACAAAGTAGTATTCTTGTACTTATCATTGTCCATAGTTCCTAGAAATTCAGCAATCAGAGTAACATAAATTACAGTAATACCTCCATCCAAGATTTATGTCGATGAGGATTAGCATCCCACCATTCTCGAGCAATGCTGATGAATCCATTGGAAATTATTTCTGCAATGGTTCGGGATATTTTCGATACAGGAGCAACTGAGTATTAGACCATCCTATCATCCCATGAATCATTTATTTTATTTTTACTTGGTGTAGAACAATCCAATTTATACCAATTTGGATGCAAGGGCTGAGTTCTTGCAGTATTATGCAATGGCTTAATTGTAGAAGCTTCGACTGACTCATCTATAATTACCATGCTTTCTCGAATCTTAGGTGTGATAGTAGCCATATAAATAGATCCTTTATCCGGTAAAGCAAGCTTACTACTTCTTGGAAGAATGACCTTGTATCATTCTTTAGAATCAAATGCTTTTACAACATCAGTCCAGAAATTTTTAGACCAGTCTGGGACTATTTCTTCAAGCTTCTTTGTATTTTCAAGTATTTGTTCAACCTGAGGAATAATTTCAGGAATTGGCTTTACCAATTCTTGGACATGATCTATTTTTTGACTGACTTCTATAGAGGATTCATGTAGTTGGTGTAGGATATTTTGCATAAGCTTATGACTTGTTCCAATCTTGGAGGATATCTCTTTTTTTGCATCATCAGATTGGGATACAAGAGGTTGGACAATGTTGAAAACTTCACTAGATACAACTTTAGGAATTTCAGGGCAAACTAACACATATTTAGATATAGATTCTAGATTTTTATCAAACTTTTGTATAGTTGTGTACAAAGATTCTTTTTAGTATTTAATGAGACGAAGGGTAGATTGTAAATATCTTTTCGGTGTAACTCTATCACCTATAGATTTTTCTCCATTTCAGCCAATAATGATTTTTGGTTCTTAAGCTTTGTCATGTACTATTTTGACAACTTTATTGGTCCAATTCAACATCTTGGAGGGTTATAAGGGATAAACTTGTCTCGTATACAGTTCTTTGATACCAGAAAATGACCTTTTTCTTTTCATACGGAGAGATAACTTAACTACTTTCGAAAGGAGGTAGAGTAGGAGAACTATATACATGAATATTAACTTGCTTGGAGGCCATACTGATAGTAGGTCCATTTGAAGAAATGCATTTTTGTTTAATAATTTGTTTATAATCCTTGCACCAAAGATAAACAATATTGGTATCATGAATCAAACTGTTGTGGCTACAGACATAAATTTTCTCTTTGTCTTTATATGAGGGCTCAAATGCGAGAAAAATATGAGCAATCAGATCTGGAAGAACTGGATATGGATAATGGAGGAAGAGTCCTTTTAGATAAAAAAAAGAGCTATGTCAGATTTGGATTCATGTATTGTTGTAGCATTTTCCAACTTGGGTTGGTCTTTATCTATTGTCTTTTTAGATAATGTCCATTTCTTGAGAACTCGATTTGAGACTAGGATATGAGTTATGGCTCTCTAAACCGACATAACTCACCACGTTGTTGCCTTTAGTAATACCATGTTTTACAACAAGATACATGGTATTGACCAATTGGTAGATGATTTTATAATGAATGGCTAAGGGGCATGCACCATGTTTCATATGCAATTCAAGTAGTAATAAGGTGCAAGTGCAAGACTTGCTTTAGCATGACTTCTTTATGCAAGTTATTTGGATAATTATGGAAAACTTCAAACGAAATGGGGCCATTGTGTAGACCAATTTGGATGGTGGCTTATAAGGAATATTTAATACTCTCAAACCTTAAATCCATGAGACAACACAAGACAAACATTTATGCCAAGTCTAAACAAATGAGTAATACCTAATTGTACACATCCTATATGGGCAAACTTAAAAGTCTTTTTCTTTTTAGGAGCTTGGATGTTTGCAGGATCTATCGAGTTATATCATACTCATGATTACTAGTCCGAGAAACTTGAATGACATGATTCACGAGTTTTTAAAGTAGTGGCAACTATCTTAAATGAACTCGTAGATAATTTATCATAAACCTCATTTTATGAAATCTTAGGTAATTTCCATGAAGTGGATCAGATTCTCCATGTACATCTATTGCACAATTGATGGGAAAGATGTCAAAGAGACTTATAAAGTCTTGTTCTCGCTTCTTCACTATGCATTGGAGTGCAATATTCACATTCCATTGTTAGTACTTGGTGGTAAAATGGATGAACCAGATTTGTACAACGAAATGATAATAATAATTTGTCCATTAATTCATTCGAGATAGAAAAATATATAGGAAGAGAGTTTCCTATAAAGTAGGAAACTACTCTTATATTCCAATGAGTTGTTTCAACAACAAAACAACTCCGTTACAATTATATAATTATGGAGCACTAATAATCCAAAATTCCTAACATTCCCCCTTAGTGTGAACATGGGGAAAAACACCATCTTCATCCAAGTGGCATGCCTCTCCATACCCTGCACATGGTCTTGATCCTCAACACTGATTGTGGTAACTACATCCACAAATAGGGACCCATCAACCTATCCAGGTGAATACATGGATTGGGAACTATCAACCAATTCACATCAACCATCAAGTCAATCTGATCAAAAACACTTCCTGCTATAGTATCAATGGTACAAATCTCCACATCATCATCATCACAGGGGAAACACAAACATCAACTGCACACAGGAACATGGATGCTCATTTGTTCTTATTCATCACACACAACAAAAGATGTCACTAAAGCAATATGCGGCCTCTGAGGTAGTGACGAACTCGAGGACACTGATTGTCCTCCTACCTCTGTTGCCTCCATCCTCCAATAACATACTACTAGCTCAACTAGATTTGAATTGGACACTCAATAGTTTCCACATTGGGTTTATTTTGTCTCTCCCCACAATGTGAAACACGTTATTTTCTTCTCAACGTCGGGTAACACCGAAAATGCGTCCGTGAGGCAATTTTTTTAAAAATTTTTACACAATTTTGACAATGACTCTTTCACAACTTGACTATTTTGATGACATGACTGATAACAAAAGAACTCAATTTGACTTAGTTAATAAAAGACTCAAATAACAAGTGACTAATTTTGACAATAAGACTTTGATTTGACTCTTTGTATTGCCTAATTTTGACTGATCCGAGAAATCAATTATATTAACACACTCAATTATACTTAAAAACTTGAGTTTATATACTTAAACACATCCTAATAACATTAAAAACCAAGCATAAATATGAAAAACAAAACAAAAAAAAACTTTTAGTTTTCACGCAGAAGGAGTTTCCCTATGGGAAATGGCTTTGCAGACATTTGCAGGACTATGTCAAATTTGACGGCCTTATGACAGTTTTGACGAGTGTGTTGTCTATTTAGCTTTTCTCTGCTATTTTTGCAGATTTTCTATTTTTAACAATTTTACTATTTTTAAGTTTTGTTTTTTAGATTTTCCATGCAATAGCCTTTAAATACATGCATCCAATGCATTCTTCCCCCTTTGTTGGAAATAAGATCAAGGTCTCCACATGTCATGGATTCACGACTTAGTTTTCATGGCTTCCTCAAAGAAGCTTTTTACACCAGTGATATCTCAGGTAATTGAATTCAACCCTTTTGGCATCCATATTTCAGAAGCTTTGTTCTCAATATTAATAGGGAATTAATATGGTTATACACTGCTTATATTTAACAGGGGTTTGGAAGAACTGCGGTTTCTCGTAAGACATCTAATAGCGTTTTCGTGCTTAGTAAAGCAATAATTGACAGGTAAGGTGCAGATTTTAGAGTACTTCTGCAAAATGCAAATATGGTGTTAAACTCTGCATGTTGTCTTAATATAAGAGATTTTAATCAGGAAATCCCCTGCCATATCACCATCGTCTTGCTTGGATAAATATCAGTTCCAAATTTCACAAATAGGGTTATTAGGGATTCAGTTACTCGTTATATGTCAAGAAAGGGAATTATTGTGAGAAAAAGAAGCAATGGACGACACTTACAAAGAGGATAAATTGAAGGCACTCCATGTTTTAGAGGAGGTTGTAATCTTTAGAAGAACAAATTAAATTCCACTTTAAATTAACATGCTATTTTGGTAGATTTTCATGAAAATTCTTCAAAGAAATGAAGGTTGGTTTCACTGTTTGGGTTGAGCATAAAGGTATTTGTGTTGTTTCAATCTCTATCTATGTCTATGTGATATAATTTTATTCTGAAAATTTTAATTTCCCTCTTCTTGCATTTCATTTTGTGCATTAGGTTGAAGTTAAAAGAACTAGCTTTTTAATTTAACTATCTCTTATCAAAGGTTGCTGTGGTTGAAAAAATAGAACATTCAATGAGGATTACGCCATAACAATCTATAATTAATTTCTTCCGATCTCCTCGTAAATCCTAGCCATATTTACATAGCCATTGCTTTTTCTACGCTTGAGATTTGCTTTCAAATTCGAAGTCCCACCGAATATAGCACTCATCGGAAATAAACACCTTCTGATAAATACTATTGACTTGTGGGGGAAATATATTTCTGTGCCCTTAGCTCTTTTTCTTCATTAATGGCGGCCACAATGGGAACTCCATCCATTCAACGAGGCCAGGTAAATTGTTTGTTACTAATTTGTTCTCTCATTTATTATGTCAATTTAGCACACCCCAAACTTGGGTTTAGTGACGCACTGTAGTAAATGTAAATGTAAATGTGTATTCAGGTGGATTTAGTGGAATTTGTAGAATGGCCGGGAGTGGAATTTGTAGAAAGGAGGAGACAAACTTAACATCGGAACCAGGTTGGTTAACTTAAAGGGCTCTCCTATCACTGACTTGTCCAGGACTGGTGGCTGGACTGCTACAACTCTCATTTTTGGAAATGACATTGTTGAGAGAATGGCATACATGGGCATCTCAGTCAGTTTGGCAGATTATTTGAGCAGAAAATGGCGCGGGGAGGGAGTTGAACACTAGATGTGGCGTCCCTACTGATGTGCCCGCCGACCAAAGATGTGCAGGTAATTCGTATTTCTCCTTTAAAAGTTATGGTATTTCTTACAATACTATACACCGTCAATGGATGGTGTAGTTTAGCAATTCCATTTTTCAGAAAACAATTGTCTTGAAAAACACTTATAAAATCTTTACTTACATTTCATCATTTTTTCTTTTCTCTGAACAAGATTGCTAGATAATATGCTTCCATGTTTGTCTTCAATCTTTCCCACCAATGTAATCAATACATTTTCGGCAACCTTTTTCCAATGAGGATTCATCGGAGGGGCCTGTTATTTTTCATGGCCTATTTTTTTTCATCTTCCTTTGTGATATTGGATGGGGCTTTGTTCTTGGGCATCTTTGATTGATGGTCAAGATGGCCCCCTCTGTTTTACTGGTTCTTACAGAATATGTTTGGATTGAGTATGATTTTTTATATATTAAAAAATTTTCCCTCAAATTTATGTATCCTCTATAGTAAGATTTGTAATTATATGTAATTAAAATGATTTATTTTTTATTTACAAGCAAAATGATAGGGAATTTCTTCCAAAGTTTTTGGCTGGATGTATATGGGTATGGTCGTATGGAGGCCATGACACTATCCTACTTTACTTTCTTCAGGACGAACACCCCTGTACTGTTAGAAAGAACATTTTTCATGCACTAAAATCTGAAAATCAGGCAAAATGTTTGTTGGGTGCGTGAGGTTGCGCCTCTATTGCATTGCTAGGTATCTCCTCTTTTGAGGCAACGTGTTGAGTTTCGGAGGTGCCCTTCCAACACCTCGTAATTTCGTGTCCACCTGTACTGCTTTACCACCCCTAAAAATATATAGTTTGGTTTTCAATGTCTTCTCGCATACGTGGCAGAAAGTAAAGAAATCTCAAGCAGAGAATGAACTACAAAACAAATTGTGGTATGTTTATTTAAAGTTGGTGCTATGTTTAATTTATTCAGTTAATTAGTTTTGGTGTGAGTTTTTATTCATTAATGATCATGTGCAGATATGAATTTAGAGATGAAGGAGATTCTAAAGAGAGTGGTGAGACATCCGCGAAAGGGAGAGCAGGTGTGCAAATGAAGAGGGGGTTCTTATAATGTTGGGGAAAAGCATCGTACAAACTTGCGTTATCCAAGGTCAAGGAAAAATTACATAGGCGGTTAGAGATGTTCTGAAATGCAAAGAATATGGTATGGAAGCCTGCTGGCTAAAGTTGAGTGGGAATGGGAATGGAAATGTTGCATGTAAATGTTACACGGCATTGTTGGGGTGATTACCATTGACACCAACATTCACAATGCAATATCTGTCTTCAATGCTTTGAGGAAATGGAATGATTCAAATCATGTGTAAAAGCTTATTTGGGATTTTTGAGCAAGAGTATTTTTTTGTGGTGGATAGATTCTATATGATGCCACATTTCATTGTTTGTAGGAGGAATACTGATGCAACTAACATTCATGTAAATGTTTTCTTCACTCAGATCATGAGAAAACCTTGTTTTATTTATAATATTGAATTTGATAGGGACACTAAGTTTTTGGCCATTTTCTTTTACAAGCATCGTGAAAGAAGATGAATACAAATTTAAAATTCATTTGGGTGTATCACCCAAAGACTAATGTACAAACAAATGTCTTGAATTTACTGATATGTGTGGAATTGGTGATTTCATAAATAGAATTATATATAATAAGTCAGTTAGCATTGGGAGTCACCTGTGAGCAATGGGGGAGCTCAAAGAGTTACCGCATAATGAAGAAGATTAATAAACTTTTGTAAAGCGTATGGAAATCGTACACTACAAAGTGCATGAGCAGTCATTAGAAAATGAATGCGAAACAAACATATGAGAAAAGGAACTTGGAATACCAAGGTATGGCCTTTAACAAATGAAATAAAATTCAAACATGCAAAATGTTGCGGAAGTTTGTGTAGAAAGCTTATGAGATTGAATCACATGTTAGGAATTGATATCTCTAACATATGTAATGTAGTATATTTGTATTCATACTATACTATACATTGGAAATATTAAAGGTTTTAATTATTAAAAGTGGATTGGAGAGAGTGTGTCATAAAGAATTTACGATGAAGGAAAAGGCATAATTGACACTACATTATCAAAACACACAAGGAGCTCAAGGAGTATTTGGTAAAGTGGAGAGGAAACAAAATCTAATTACTTCCAAAGGTGCTTGCCTTATGAGGAAGAGCACCCCCTGCCACTTGTACTCTTTAACTGAAATCAATGGTGGATAAGCTTTTGCAGAGGTCATTCATGTTTGATGGGATCTGAGCCATCAATCTTAATTGGTGTTCTAATTAGGCTTCGGTGACATCGTTATTTCCGCTGTTGAAATAAACAAAATCTCCCACCATTTCACACACATAGAGAGTAAGGTGTTTATAAACTGGCAAAACAGATGGAATTGTTCTCCACCACTGCTCTTCCACACGGTAAGACTGAAACCCGAGGGTTTCATGATTAACTATGACGGGAATATCTGGTAAGAAAAGGATTCGATAATTTTATCCATCTGCCTGATTGATTTTTTATAATATGCATCTCATAAAGATCGATTTGTCTTAGTTCAATTTATCATATTGCTTTTTTTATTCTTATTTCTAATACAGGTTCATGATGGCAAGCTATTGGTGTATTGTATTGTCCAAAATGAAGATTTCATTCAGAGCCACCTGTATATGAGATGCGTCCAGTGCTATTGTCCATATGTCGTATTTTTTTATTCTTAATTTTGAAGGAAATGTAAGGATAAATTTTAATCTGAGTGGAGGCAAGCATGCATGGAATTCTTTTTTTTTTGTATTTATACTTGGTTTCTACTTTTGGAAATTGAACATATTTAATGGATCGATTATTTTCAAATAAATTACATTATTTGTGCCGGTCACACTCTTTTAGTATTTGTAAAGATTAAAATTGTTAAGTCCAACATATTTGTGTTCATTCATATATACAAAATAGAATTAAACTGCCTACCTGATGAAGATAAATTAAATAACCCGAGATTCCTCTCTCTGCAAATATGAGTAAAATGGCAACACATCTTTGCATGTGTTGCCCATTGTCCAATTTGTAATCATCAGATTGCTAAATTTGAGGTTGTTGCAGAGATTGAAATAAAATTTATGGCGAAGGATCCTAGAGCAAGATGTTACTTATCGGTTTAACTATTTGTTTTACTTATTTAATGTGAAATATCTGATATTTCTATGGCATGGTTATTTAGAATTCTCTAAATGGACCCTTCCCGCCACCTCCACTCTTTACTTCTCCACCCAATTCTTTTGGTGTTCACATTGCACTTCTTGTCCAATTTGTAATCATCATACTGTTAAATTTGAGACTGCTGCAGAGATTGAAATAAAATTGATGGTGAAGGATCCTGAAGCAAGATGCTATTTATCGGTTTAACTATTTGTTTTACTTATTTAATGTGAAATATCTGATATTTCTATGGCATGGGTATTTAGAATTCTCTAAATGGACCCTTCCCACCACCTCCACTCTTTACTCCACCCAATTCTATCAGCGTTCACATTGCACTTCTTACGTGCAATCGATTGCTAGTTAATAACACTACCGTAAAACATATAATAAATAAACTTTCACTAAAATCTCAAACAAATAAAAGAAAATAAAACATAAACTAAAATCATGAATTAATACTTAAAATAATTAAACAAAACCCAAGTAAATACTTATTTTAATGTGAATGAAAACAAAATATTTTAAAACAAAATAACCACACTAAATACAAAACAAAAGAATGCATTAAGAGAAAAAACAAACCAATAAATTAAAAGACCGTAATACTTAAATACCACTAATACTTTGAAAACCACACGGGCTATGGATAAGGTGGCAATGATTCAAAGAGGTCTTTTAACTAATCTGCGCTCACCTTGGCAACTTACAAAGGAGGCTCGCCTTTGTGGTTGTCTTACGAGTATGAACCGAGTTTCACAGATGGAAAATAGAAAAACATGATCATTCACAGAGAGATAGAGGACTGAAGCAAAATAGCAAGATTTTATTTATTGATCAAATAGATGCCCATATAAGAGATTGCTCGATATGGTTTTGAAACATTCCGTGTTAAATAATGAATCTATCATTTTTTTTTTAAAATGTGGAAATAAATAATTGGTTGCCTCAATTTAGCTAAACCACAATGTTGGGTGTGAAAATATTTCCATAGAAATATGGGCTTCTAACTCCAAAATATGTCTAAAATATTGTGATTGTTTGATCACTAAATAAAAGAAAAATAACCTGTAACATCAATAACTAGAAAATTTTACAATTTTGAAAAACATTATAAGCGGTAAATTTGTATGGCCTATTGGAATCATTAAGCATAATGTAGAGTCCCAAGAGTCAATTTCAATTCCTATATAAAACAATGAATTTTTAATACTAGCAGATGTTTATTAAGAATTTTTAAATTCGCTTTACCCTTTAAACAAAAAATAACAATGATCAAATTTGAAGGGTTAGTCTTAATTTCGGGTGGAAAGGTTTATATTGATCCAATCTTTCCATAATGAAAAGGGACCAAATAAATAAATTATTATTTTTTGAATTTTGTAGAATTCAATTTATAGTAGAGGTTTGAATCTTGTAGGACTAATCAAACAAAGTATATTTCTAAACTAATGTATTTAGATTGATTTTTTTCATTAAGTTAGGATGTTTTTACATTATTTATGAGACCTGATGAGTGGCATATAGAATGTACATGACATGTAAATAATGACAAGTGAATATAAAAAAATTATTATTATTTTTTACACGTTAACTATTAAGTTATGCTTCTTCCTACAAATGTTAATCCTTTGGAAGGGGTTGGGACGGTGTGAATCACTAAAAACAGATTGTCTGATTATTTTTAATCTATTGCAAGTGAGTTTAGTAATTATTGAGTACAAAATTTCCTCTATCCAACAATATCATAAATTTAGGAAAATAAATATTTTTAATAAAAACTTTCGATTTTGGTGATTTTTAATGTGACACATATTATATGCTTGATAAATATAAATGCCTTGAATAAAAATTGTCAATTAACTTTTTGTACTTTGGGGGAAAACATATACACAACAACCTCCTCCATGGGACCATTCCCTTTGGTCCTTTTAGAAAAGGTTATTGTAAGCAAATTGATAGTCACGATCATGCGTCATGTCAATTTCCGTACGTTCTTGAATCTTATAAGAAAAATGCGACACGTTTGGAATAAAAGGAAATCATTTTCCATAGAAAAAGTGGTACATTCGAGAATAAAAAAGAAATGTTTGTAGATGTGATAGTTGTGTATTATATTTATTAAGGGTGATTTGTTGTGTATGTTGTCATTCCAGTCCATAGTCAACATTTATTTCAGGTATTTTGTTGAATTATTTGAACATGCTTCAACATTTTACATATATATCTATTAGGGAACTTAACTAAAACGCCTAACACGGGTTTGTTCTCTATAGTGTTCGCGAGATGTCCACACCCAATTTCAAAGCTCATCTTTCATTGTGAAATGACTAAGAAAATCTCCATTTCCATCAAGCATATTCCTATCCTCTTGCATTTCCCATTCTTCTTCCCTCTACTCTATATTTTCACTACATAGTCATATAGTTCAAGTGTTACCATTTTGAGTCGCGCATATGAAAAAAGAGGAGTTTTTTTCTTCGAATTTAGCTACACCACAATGTTGGGTGTGAAAATATGAATTTAGATAAATAATTGGTTGCCTCAATTTAGCTACACCACAATGTTGGGTGTGAAAATATTTCCATAGAAATATGGGCTTCTAACTCCAAAACATGTCTAGAATATTGTGATTGTTTGATCACTAAATAAAAGAAAAATAAACTTGTAACATCAATAACTAGAAAATTTTACAATTTTTGAAAAACATTATTAGCAAGTAAATTTTTATGGCCTATTGGAATCATTAAGCATAATGTAGAGTCCCAAGAGTCAATTTCAATTCCTATCTAAAACAATGCATTTTTAATACTAGCAGATGTTTATTAAGAATTTTTAAATTCGCTTTGCCCTTTAAACAAAAAAATAACAATGATCAAATTTTAAGGGTTAGTCTTAATTTCGGTGGAAGGGTTTATATTGATCCAATCTTTCCATAATGAAAAGGGACCAAATAAATAAATTATTATTTTTTGAATTTTGTAGAATTCAATTTATAGGAGAGGTTCGAATCTTGTAGGACTAATCAAACAAAGTATATTTTTAAAATAATGTATTTAGATTGATTTTTTTCATTAAGTTAGGATGTTTTTACATTATTTATGAGACCTGATGAGTGGCATATAGAATGTACATGACATGTAAATCCGACAAGTGCATATAAAAAAATTATTATTATTTTTTACACGTTAACTATTAATCTATGCTTCTTCCTACAAATGTTAATCCTTCGGGAAGGGTTGGGACGGTGTGAATCACTAAAAACAGTTGTCACGCTTATTTTTAATCTATCATAAGTGAGTTTAGTAATTATTGAGTACAAAATTTCCTCTATCCAACAATATCATAAATTTAGGAAAATAAATATTTTTAATAAAAACTTTCGATTTGGGTGATTTTTAATGTGACACATATTATATGCTTAATAAATATAAATGCCTTCGAATAAAAAATTGTCAATTAACTCCGTACTTTGGGGGAAAACATATACACAACAACCTCCTCCATGGGACCATTCCCTTTGGTCCTTTTAGAAAAGGTTATTGTAAGCAAACCGATAGTCACGATCATGCGTCATGTCGATTTCCGTACGTTCTTGAATCTTATAAGAAAAATGCAAAACGTTTGGAATAAAAGGAAATCATTTTCCATAGAAAAAGTGGTACATTCAGAATAAAAAAGAAATGTTTGTAGATGTGATAGTTGTGTATTATCACCTCTTACCAATTATTTATTAATTACCTAAATCCACACCTCATGTCGCCACCTCATCATGACCTAGTCTTAACCCTAAACTAACCTAATTAAGACCTATAACTTGGTCCAATTCCACACCTATGACTAATTACTCCTCATCCGCACCTAAAACCAACTTCATAATGACTTGACCAAGCCCGCTACCAATCCCTAAGAAAAGGAGGGAAAGTTGGCTATTTTACCAAAAATAGCCCGCTTTGACCGGACCGATACTGTTCCTACTCGCCGCTTGCCATGCATAACCGCCATCGGTTCCCGTAAATGACCACTTCCAACCAAAAACAAGGATCGGATTTTCATTTGATCGGGAGAAGGAGAAATCATCGAGAGAATCCAGATTTTGCTTGGCCGAGCAGAGACAAGTGAAGAAACAAGAAGAGATTGCAGAGAAGGACATCAAGCCCAAGACTGCAACTGAATAACCAGAGCCCAGTAACACTCATCCGAGCATCAGAGGAGGAAACTGCATCCAACTTGGGTCCTGTCTTCATCATCACAGTCCTGAAACTTGCATCTACATCAGGGGCAAGTAAGTAGTATGTTATATGTTTCTAAGCACCATTTTCTTGAGCCTGTTGATTAATAGTAATCATAAGTTTATTCCTAGATCTACTACCAGCCACTACTGCACTTAACCTTCACCCACACCCTGATATTGCCCAGAAGGCCATTTTACCACACTCTGAGTCTTCCCTATCCTCCCATCATTCCCCTCAGCCATCCACCAATCCTAATAACCCCACAATCACCTTACAACCAACTTCTATCCAGAAGCACTTAGATTGCTGCCCCTACCGGTATCGTTTATCCTCTACCGGCAGCGGTTCTCTAACCGTGGTCGGTTACCTAGTGACCGCCATCGGTCACTGTGACTTATACCCCAAAACCTTTTGCTTGCCTATTTGCCACCTAACAACCCCAAATCCAGCCCGGTTTATCCCTATAACTCAACCTGAACGTATCAACGACCAGTAACCGAACAAACAACGTGACGCTTTATTATTGATAGTTTAGTTTCTATTGCTTTGTAACGAGATACCTAAATCGTGATTTTGCAATAGCTTTCTATATTATCATTTGTGTTAAATCATATTAAAAGGGGAACTGACCACCTTCGAAAGGAAGTTTTTATATTTCCTGGGCCTAAGGCAGATCCCTCATTTGTTGTCTAATTAAAATCTTGTGGTCTTGTATTCTTACTCAGCAGTAGTCCTTCCAAGACAAAAAGGAGTTCTTCGCAATCGATCCGATCTTCTCTACGGTACGCGCACACCATCTCAACATTCAACAGGTATTCCTCCTAGCCCTAACCCTTATCTGTTTCTCAAAGGAATGATAGGATAGAAGCAAGTCTATTCTGCAGAGCCGAAACATTCCGTGTGAAACATTTTGGCACGCCTAGTGGGACCCATTTCGGGTTTCTGTTTCTCTTGCTTGCTTTCATTTTAGGAAGCATACTTGCTGTTGCTGTTTTTGTTATATTTAGTAAAGAATTTGTCTTGCTTTCCTAGTTTCGCATTAGTGAAAGTCATCTCATTTGCTTCATCGAATATCATTTTCGATTTGGGTTTAAAACACGTGCATTACATTCTTGCTTGTCATTGTTTTCAATTCTAGTGAACATAGACTAAGTAATGTGTCATACACGTGGGGGTGATTTCCATGGTATTGACAGGAAATTAATCTTACTTTCACTGCACAACACATACCGAATCACTTCACAATTAACACAACAGCTCAAAACATCCCCCTTTTCCGCGGTATTCCTCCGCCCGATTGAGGTAACCTTATAAGCCAAAACAAACTTGACATTTCCCCTAAGTCTTTTGTTTAGGATTGACATCATTCCGCGTCTAAAGGCATAAGCCCACAATAATTAAAATTAACCCTAGGGTTAGTCTCTGGATTTGCGTGTGCATCTTGTTTGTTTTCAGTTATGTTTTCCTTGTTATACACTGTCTTCTGTGATTACCTTAGAACAATTTGATAAATATACTAAGCAAATCAGCAGCTTCTTATATTTTCTTATACCAGTCTTATTACACCGACATCGGTTAACTGACCGACGTCGGCTATAGTATAACCGACATCGGTTATTAGACCGATATCGTTATCGTTTTTCCAGCTTCCTCGACAAACCAAAGAACCTACCAATTTCACAGCCTCAGTCTCAGCTTTTGTTCCTCGATAGACAAACCCTATGTGAACTCCCGTCCATGGTTGTTATCACTGAAAGCAAGCCGCCGCCATGGTTTCACATGCTTGCTCTGCCTTTGCCTCGAATCACCCTTCACATTCTCGTGGGGAATCCTACTGATACCGGCCGAGGTTCCTAAAATTCCTGTGGGAGATAAAGAATTTGCCAAATTTCTGGATGCTAATCCTAGCGCTGTCAGACAATACTATTTGTCTCATGCCTCGACCGTACACCCGACGGTCAACTCCTTGTTGGCATGCCTATCAAGATAGCTGCTCATTTAGCCCCTTCTCCACCTCGATAACTCGCTTTGCCTTCCGCATCCTTAGTCCCGCTGCCTACCTCAAGCAGCTTCTTGTGGGGTCCATACGGTACATGATTGGCTTTCCTTTGGTTAATCTTGGGCCCAACATGTCATTACCGCCGATCGCTCCTACCTCGTCTCTCTGCAGACTGCTCCTGCTCATGACTTGCTCTCTCGCCACCTATCCACACGAGCTTTCCTTCTCAAGCTCCGCCCACCTTTTCATTTCCACACACATATCCAGTAACCTCAACACTTATATAGGACATCCCTATTCGGTTGCCTCCACACAGCCGTCCTCCGTACCTTATCAATATTTAACCCCACCATTGTCTCAAGCGGTGGCCCTTGGCCCAATTTGCCTCCGTTTACCACAACCACACCATCATCTCATCCAACTACCGATTTAATTAAACAAATGATGGACAAAATGCAAACTGGAGGCTTTTGTTTTGTGAAGTCGTAGCGCCTGACATACGAGCAAGTTTGTCAGAGCCTATCCACCCTTCGCCTCCCCCTTCATTCATATCCTCCTCAATGGGAATTACCAAAATTTACCTGCTTTTAACAAAGAAGGAGGACCTCAACAACACTTGCGATCATTTAGACATGCCTCGCTATCCGATTGCTCACGACGACGCTTTACTACTCCGCACCTTTCCCATGTCCTTATCAGACCCGCCTTGAGTGGTACAAAGTTGCTTTTAACCCAAGACTCAATCTTCTCTTTTAACCAGCCTAGCCCAATCTTTTTGGATCATTTCTCCATTAACATTGCCAAGAAAGTATCTATCACCGACCTCTATGCCATCCGACAATTTGAAGACGAATCTATCGCAGATTTCGCTGACGATGGGGCCTTATCAACCAACTTACGTATGCCTTGCCTCAAACCGAACTTATCGAATCATTTACGCTGGCTCTGCGCTAAGCACATCTCTCCTACCCTCCAAATTCAAACTTTCCGTACATTTGACGAGGTTTTACTATGGCTCGAAAATTAGAGATTCGAGCCTTAGAGGAAGAGAAATCATGCGGTTGCAGAACAAAACCCCACTTTCCGAACCCAAGATTCCACCAACAAACCTAACACCACCAATCCTCACCCATCGACCACTTCGAAATCAAAGGGGTGCACGCACGGTGATGGTAAAATCCCAACCACCGTCTAATACCCCCGCCAAAACCACCTATAAGTATAAAGCAGTAACCCATCAACTACACTCCTGGGAGAAACATATGGTGTGATATTGGAAAATTGCTCAAAGCAGAGCCATTACCTTACCTCCCGTTAAACCTCATTCCGGTTTGATTCCACTCGCGCCATACCTTCTCGGTACAAAGAAAATGACTTCAGAATTCCACCGCGTGAAGGGACACAGCCATGAGAACTGCAAGATGTTGAAAAACATAGTGCAGAAATGGTGATGCAGGGGATATAGCCTCGATAATCCTAACGCCCGCTAACCGAAATTTGAAAATATTCAACAAACCATTCCCGAATCATTCTTCTAACAAGAATCTAAACCAAGATATCTTAGCCGAGGAGAGTGTTCATGAGATCCATGCAGTCTTCGATTCCCAGCCAAAGACCTCTATCGAACAAATTCTCAATCAAGCCTCTTCACTAACGCAGGAAACCGAACCCCCTTCCTCGCCATCAAGACAAACTGAAATCCTTGCTGTTCCTTTACCCATCAAGGAATTAGCTGCCCAGAGTTCCCTTCTCACAAATGAGCCTTCTTACACCACGTCCTTGCAAGACTGTGAGCGGATGTTATCTAATTTATCTATTTCCCAAACGTCTCCTTCTACCATTCTTGTCAGACAAGAGGAAGGCTCGCCACTTCTTTTGTCATCCTTAGACGAGAAACCTCTGAACCGACATCACCACATTCTTTAAACATGACAGATCCTCTCAAACACGCCTCCTACCTATTAGTCCTTCATCACCTAAATCTTTTCAAGAACCGGTTGACCTCTTAACGCCATTGATACAAAGGCCTCATATACCCTCAGATCACACCCACAAAGTGGACCGGAATCACAACCCACCTTTCTTCCATACAAAAGTTCCTATTCACACGTGAGGACTGTCATTCCACGTAAGATGACATGTGTTCTATGGGAACGTTTGAGTACGCCATATTCTACTCAAATGCAAATGACCGATCCTGATGCCTCCACCATATACCCGAAGTGTTTACAGAAGCTTAAAATGCCCATGTCCTCATCTTCACCCCCCTCATCTCTACCAAATACCTCGTCCACTTCTATTAACTTAGCCAAATCTTCCCCTACGCTTGGGACCTCACCCATACCTAGTCTAACACACCCACCTAAGCGGCTTGATTTATCTAAAAATAAAGCCATCCATCCCATTAGGAGACAGACTCAATCTCCTCAACCTATGCCTCTATCACAACTAAAACCATCATCGTCACACCTACCTTCCATATTGGGACCCCATCCCTCTACCTTACATCAATATATCATACCTCCTGCGTTTTCTTTAAAGCGACCTACGCCTTCTGCACCCATACAGAAATCCAAGGGTATAGCAACACCGTCACCCCGCGTATCCTGTCCACCTATCAACCCTAAACAAATTCCATCATCAAAAGATTTGTTTTCTGTCACTCCTATTTCTCCGTGGTTGTTTTCTGATACCACATCATCTGTGGCCTCATCATCCAACCAGCTAAACATAGCTCTTCTACGCCAAAGAAACCACGGTTAGTTAAAACCCATTACCAAAACTCCTCGCTAAACCACCCCCCATACAAACCAACCACACCACGTCATCACCAGAATCGACCTAGTCAATAGCCTCATTTTCCTCTGACTTTGACCCACTCAAAGGGTCTTACGCCAAAATCCTTGCTATGTTGGTGGAGAATGCGACCATTTCCCTACCCCCACTTAGACCTTATGATCCATCTAAACCTCGACCTATAGGTTACGATGAGTCTAAAATCTGCGCTTACCACCGCACACCAGACATGACGTAGAGGGATGCAAAGCGTTGAAAACCATACTTCGTCCGTCACCTCTCTCAGATAGAAAAGTTAAGAAAGACAACTTACGAAGAGAGAGACCTTTAGCTTCAATTCCCTCTCCTATACCACCTGTCCCCGCCTCACCAAGATCTATCATTATTACAGCCCCACCTCTCGAAAACCATGACCTATCCCTACCATCTTCCTCCTCTCGTATTCACGAGATCAATATGATTAGTGTTGCTACTCGAGGGTAGAAAAACAATGGGAAAGTGAAAGAAAACACGCCTGCGGCATCTCTTTCTCCGTCCACCATCCCGATTGCACCACCACCTAAAGTGGTTATTCATGACCCGCCTATCCGCCTCTAATGGCATTGCCCATCGAACTATGATCAAACAGCCTTCACCAATCGCCCGTAAAATGACATCAGATGATCTCATTCGACTTCTGAATCTCATCGACAAGCTCTCGTTGAGATCCTTCAAGGGATAGAGGTTTTACCTAATGAAACCTTGCCTGTTACCTCTATTCTAACACCCAATCATGTTGCTTCGCTCACCAAACAATCTATCTCCCCAACCACTTTCGCCTCTCGCACAAAGCCGCCGCCGCGGGCCCAAGATGAAATTATCGACTTTGGTGCCAAGATCCCGACCCTCGCTCTTTTCATCTCAGAGCATACGTTTGGGATATTCGGTACGTCGTGTTATGATTGACGGGGCGCTAGCCTAAACATCATCTCTTCAAAAGCCTTCCAACAAATGAATATCCCTTCTAGTTGCATGTGTGCCAACCCCATCATGTTGCGATCATTCAATGATGCTATTACTTCTACTTTAGGCACCGTGATCCTTAACATTCGTGTAGGACCACGTACTTTACCCGAACTCTTCTATGTCCTTGAGGGAGAGTTCCAATACAACATGTTGTTAGCCGCCTCGATCCGGGCTATGGGATGCGTTCCCTCCACCTTACATAGATGCATAAAATTTGAGTACGAGGGGAAGTCCTACACCGTAAAAGCTGATCCTCCCCCCTTCAAAACTTGCAATATGTTATATCGCCCTAATGATGTGCTTGTACCAGTCAAGACACCCATTCATCCAACCCAGCCATCCACTTCCGATGCACCTACACCTTCAACTAATGAAACCGCCGTTACAAATATTACTTCCTTTCCCGCAGATAACATCCCAACCTCCGACCCCTTAGTAGATGTTTTTCAACGCCTTACGCTGGGGGAGTACCGCCTATATAACGTTAGTTCTTTCCATACCCCGCAGGAGTACGGACAGTTACATGCACATCCCACCTACGACTGTCGCGTGGGGGAGGTAATCTCTACTTGACCACCCCATCGCCGCACCAACCTAACGTATGGGGGTGTTGACGCATCCTCCATTACCCCTGAACCTCCTCTTGGTGTGGTTCCCTTCCAATCTGATTTTCAATATTTGACAAATCGTCGTTTCGCCCTCACCTTCTTGACTCGCTGTGCTTGGAAAGGCTTTGGTTTTGGTCTTTACGAACAAGGCCGACATACACTCATTCCCGTGACTACACGCAAACACAATGATCGCAGTGGTCTCGGTTTTCCTGAAACACCTACACAGGAGACACCTCGTGTCAGCTGTATCCTGGAAGAAGACGACGTCACCCCTACCAAACCATCATCACCCACTTTGCCATCATCACCCACAGAGTCGATAGACCCTGAATCTATCCCTCCTAACTTTTTTTTTTTCATAAATGCTATCTTCATAGGTCCTCTCACTTATCAACGCGATAATGAGGATCCATCTTCTCTTCCCCTTCAGATCCTCGCACATGATCGAAGAGGATTCACCTTCGATTAATGTTGTTGAGTGCCAGGATGACGACTCCATCCTCACTTACCTTGGGGTGGACGACTCCTATATTCAACGCGCCTTACCGTCTGAAACTCAAACCATGTTGAATGAGTCGACTATAGAAATCAACATCCACACAGAGGAGGATCTCACATTGTGAAGATCGGACAATCCCTTAACACATCGTAACAAGCCGCCTTTACTACCTTTTCTCCATACTCCGCAACCAAGCTTTCGCTTGTCCTACGCCGACATGCCAGAATTGATCCTACCATTGCTGTCCATAACATCACCCTAAACCCCGATTCCAAACCAATCAAACAAAACCGAGAAAGATGCATCCACGCATCGCCCTCTTGGTCAAAGAAGAGCTTCAACGACTTCTTTCTCGTTTCCTTCATCTTGCCTATCGACTATCCTCAATGGATTTCTAACATCGCACTCGCCACTAAAGCGATGGGGGACTTCGGATATGCACGGATTTCCGAGACCTTAACCTCGCTTGCCCCAAGGATGACTTCCTCCCAAGTATTGATCAACTTGTTGATCTCACTCGGGCCATGAAATGCTTTTCTCATGGATGGTTTTTCGGGATACAATCAAATTTTGTAGCCCCGCCGATCAACATAAAACCGCTTTCATAACTCCTTGGGGAACCTTCTGTTATCGTGTCATGCCATTTGGCCTTAAGAATGCTGGTGCTACCTATCGGGCTATGACTTACATTTTTCATGACATTATGCACACTATCCTCGAGGATTATGTCGATGATCTTCTTGGCAAATCTAAACATCGCAGTTGAACATCTCGATGTTTTAACCATTATTTTCGATCACTCGCTGCAATATTCAGTCCGCTTCAACCAAAGAAATGTGTCTTTCGTGTTCTTTCGGGAAAACTTCTTGGCTTTATCGCCTCTCTTTGTGTGGCATTGAGGTCGATCCATCTAAAGTCAAAGCTATCCTAGAAATGCCCCCACCCAAAACCTCAAACAATCGCGTAGTTTGCAGTGGTAAACTTCAATCCATCCGGCGTTTCATCTCCCAACTCTCTGATCGATGTCACCCTTTCATCACCTTTTAAAAAGGACATTGCCTTTCAATGGAGTGAAGAGTGTCACCAAGCCTTTCAAGCTCTTAAATCCTATCTCTCGCAACCACCCGTGCTTATTCCACCTCAGATGATCGCCCTTTCTACCTTTACCTTTTCGCCACCGACCATGCTATAGGAGCTATGCTCGCACATCGGGACTCGCACGCCGAGAACAAGCCGTTTATTATATAAGTCGACTCTCGTGGATTACGAGACTAGGTATACACATGTAGAAAAATTGTGCCTAGCCCTATCATTCGTAGCCACCAAACTCCGACATTACCTCCTGAATCACAAAACTTTTGTCATCACCAACACGGACCCCATTCATTATATGTATGCCAAACCACATCTAAACCAACGCATCACCCGATGGCTTATGCTCCTCGCCGACCTCGACCTTGAGTTTGTACAATGTAAGTCAATCAAAGGACAAACTATTGCAGACCAACTTCATGGAGGCCCCTTTACCCGGGGAACAATTCACCAATTTTAATTTCCCGACGAACTCATCGCCACTCTTTCACTCAGTGGAAGAGTCGATCAAATGACCTCTTCTTCGATGGATCTAAATGCCGCGCGGCGGAGGAGCCGGCGTTGTTCTCATCCTCTGACGCTGAACCTATGCCTCTTTCATTCCGGCTTGATTTCCCCGCACTAATAATACAAATGGAATACGAGGCCCTTGTTTTGGGTCTCTGTGTGTTGCGTTACACTTAGGTGTCAAATCTATTAATATTTTTGGCGACTCTCAATTGGTAGTCAATCAAGTTATGGGCATCTACCAATGTAAGAATGAGGAACTTCAAAAGTACAAACATTACGTGGATTCACTTTTGACCTCATTTACTCGTTATTCTATCCAGACCATTCCCCGCTCCACTAACAAATTTATGGATACTATGGCTTGCTTAGCCTCGCAAATTCCTGCCTCACCAATTGACTCTGACATATTCGTCTTGGTCCAACAACTTTTTGCCCCATCCTACTCAACCCCGGTAGTTTGTATGATAAATACTGTGTCTACTAATTCGCAGGATACCTGGTACCACCAATTTCACGACTACCTTACAACCTCTGTTCTCCCACCTGACCTTACTAGTAACGGCAAACGTGCTTTTCTTAAAAGTGTTTCTCGTTATGTTGTCATGGGGGGACTCCTCTATAAACGTGGCTTTGATGGCATCCTCCTTCGCTGTCTAACCGGCGCGGAGGTCACCTATACCATCCAACAAGTCCATGATGGGATTTGTGGTGGACATTTTAGTGGCTCTTGCATGGCTAAACGAATCCTTCGCCTAGGTTATTATTGGCCTACTTAATAACGATCGCTATGAATATGTTAAGCGTTGTGTTATGTGTCAACAACATGCCAACCTTCAACATACTCCTAGCCATCCGCTACAGGTCGCACGAGATCTTTGGCCTTTCTCACAATGGGGTTTAGACCTTATTGGTGAGATTCATCCGACCTCTTCACAACGTCACCGATGGATAATCACAAAGAACCGAATATTACACAAAATGGGTGGAGGCCATTCCACTCATTTCAATCAAAAAAGAAAAATTGTCGAATTCGTTAACCATCACATTATCTCTGCCGCTTTGGTATTCCTCATCGCCTAATAATGATAATGGTAAATCTTTTAAAAATAAGTTGTTACAAGACCTTTGTGACAACTTTGGTATCAAACTTAGTTTCTCATCGCCTTACTATCCGCAAAGCCAATGGTCAGCCGAATCTTCTAATAAAACCCTAACCAAAATCCTCATGAAAGTTGTCAATGAGTCCGGAAGAAACGGCATGATCACATTCCCTTTGCCCTTTGGGCTTATCGTACTAGCATTCGTACTCTCCACTAATGCCACACCATTTTCTTTTCGTATATGGTACCGAGGCCGTCTTGCCTCTCAAGTACAAATACCCTCCTCGTAATATCTCTTCGTGATATTCTCACCAACGATGATTTCCGCCAAGAGCGGTTAGCCCAATTAGAGCTTTTGACGAGCGCCGCCTTACGGCTCTTGATCACCTTCAAATCTACCAAAACGCATCAAGCGTGCTTATGATAAACGGCTTCATGAGCGTATTTTTAAGGTCAAGATCTTGTCCTCAAAGAGAATCAACATGTAACCAAACTAGAAAAGAGTAAACGTGGAAAATTTGCTCCTAATCGATTGGGCCTTACATTATCACTCACACTTATGGATCGTGCACTTATCGCTTAGCTTCGCTTAATGGTAAACCCGAGCCTCGAGCCCTTAATGCCTCGCATCTTCGACCATTCTATCGTTGAAATTAGTGTTATATCACCGCTTATCTACCTTACGCTCGTCCCCGAGCTCATTTACCACCGCATACACTTTGTTTCTTACATCTCAAAATCCAATCAAGCTCACATGGTTTGATTATCACCTCCCCTTAAAAGATGCCTTCCCTTTTTAGTCTAGTCCATGACTTCAAAGTATCAAAATGACACATTCTTAATTACACACTTATGGGATTTTCTTGAGTCAAACTTCTTACAAAAACTAGATGCTTCATGCCCAACGGACATCTAGACTCTAACTTATACAATAGACTCGCTCCTCAAGGACAATTTATATGCCAAACTATTGCTCTTATTATATATATAGATCGCTCCCCCGAAGGATAGCTATACATAAACACCGCATTCTACTATAAATAGATCGCTCCTCAAGGACAAGCTATACAGCAATAGCCTTTATCGAAGCTTCTCGCATTGATCAGCTTCGTGAAGACCTCAAGAACAACAAAATACATATCCCATGTAGACTTCCCGCATCGATCGCCTATATCCATAAAAATAAAAATAAAGCAATACTTCAAAGCACTTTTGAGTCATGGACTTGTCTATTTAGGTTTGGTTTTCTTTTGTTTAATCATCATCTTATAATAAGTTCTCTCGCACTCGCCCACATCAACCACCTCACCTCACCATTTGTCAAAAACAACAAAACTCAAGGGACGTGACGTATATCCGATATATTGTGATTATACCACTCTTTTCACCTATCGACTTCTCGCCTATGCAAGGTACCTAGGGATTCAAGCTCATCCTACATTAATATGTGGTTTGTTTAGCTCTTCTCAATTATGGGACACTCTTGCCTCTTTTGCTCGACTCTAGGATTGTGTGTTGACCTTAATCAGGACACGATTCCCTACTACTTGGGTATGCTAACATTCGCTTTACCTTACCAACACCAACAACATTACCCTACCAACACCAACAACATTACCCTACCAACATCAAATTTTTACTAACCAACAAAATTGCCTAACCACAACCAAATTGCCTGAATTCACCTCTCCCTACTCCTAAGGGAGAACTACATCGGTCTGAGGCCCCTCCTTGCTTTGTGCAATGGGCTATGTAGGCAGCACTTAGGAGACATGGGGTCTCCCAAGGTTAGCTCGACCATCCCCTACCATACCCTATCATGTGTTGTAAATATAAATATTTTTTGTGTATTTCTATTTGCCAACATTCCTCTTTATCCTTTTTCAAAACAAACAAAAACAACATCCAAAACACAACCATTCTTATTATTATCATCACTCAAAAGAACATACATCTTTAGTTTTATTTTAGATGTTAACCAAATACATCTTCTCTATCATCGACTCACAAACGACATCCTTATTTATTCTAATATTCCTATAAAATCCACTTAGACTCTTGCACCTCCTCCCGAATCAGGTGGTGATCGTGATCGTCGATGCCTCTCAGCTGGCCTCTCCATCCTCAAAGGTGCCACTGCCATTGGTTCCTCCCATTGATCCGCCAACATCTCCTCGTAACATATGAATACGTCCTCTCGCGTGGAGGAATCTTGCCTCCAGCCTCTCCACTCATAATCGTGAAGCCTCTAACATCCCATTGTCTCATTCACTCGTTTGAAGTCAAGCAGCCAAATCCTCGCAGACGATCTCTCTCCACTATAATCACAAATTTATGTCGGGCACTCACGTGCACCTCGCAGCTCTCGCTACCCACCATACTCTATAGGCCTCCGCTGCTCCCGCATCCATAACCCTACGATCGGCCGCTATCTCTTCTCGCCCTTTCCGGAGGTGTCGGCCGGGAGGTGAGAATGCCGCCTGCCAAGGCAATCCTCATGTATGGTCTATATGTCATAGGAATATCCCGAACAAAACCAAATTGTCGCCGCACGCGATCTAGAGGAATCCTCTCGTACTCGCCCCGGCCTATGCCCCGCGATCCACCTCAATCGCTCTACACCCTCAACTCCTCGCCTATGTGCTCTATCACCATATAGTTCCCGTATGGCCTCCAACAAATATCCGCAATCGCGTCACCATCTCCCATACCGTCTATAATACTCAATGTCATCTATCACGGCCGGGATCTCGCTTGTTTCGTCTGACCCATCGCCTCAATCCCAACCTTTGCACTCCTGTCTCTCCCGACTCAATGGGTCGGCCTACTGACGACACACAACCAATATGCTCATAGGCCCAACAATGTAATAAGTACGAACAATCCAGTGTCGTCCTGTGTTTTCGCTTGCATGCCCATAAACCCCTATATAACTCTGCCAGATATGCGGGTGCCCATGCGAATGTCACGCTCATTTCTATCATTTCCCAAATAACACTCATCAATGCTTTGGGAAATCTTCCACCTTCCGCCCTCGGCAATGCATAATACCCCACCGCTATCATTAATAGCACGGCCAACCTTGTTTCCTCAGGGTGTGTTGCATACATTGTACCATACGTAAATGATAAACCTCGCTGTGTCAAATCTCGTGCAGCTGACCCAAATATCATCGCTGTTATCGCTGCCGCCCGCTACTGGCAACGCCTGATACACTATTTTTCCTATCATTGGGAGTCTCAAAATATGGAACACATCTTCCAAAGTCACTGTCATCTCCCCTGTTGGTAGATAGAAGGTATTCTTTTCTGGATTCCATCTCTCAATCAACGCCTGCAACATAGCATGGTTACGCTGCAATTCTTGAATAATAGGATTCCACTTAACCCCAACCGATTTATCAATGCCCATTCACCTGGTGTTACATCCGCTGATTCGTGACAACAACGCTGCAAAAGATATTCATCCTTAACTCGCTTCTACCGCATACATCAAAACGACACATAATTTTTCAAAAGAACAAATCTCTACGGGTTTTTTCTCAAAATTTGAAATCCTTACAAGAATCGATAGAATCGGTTATGCATAACCGATACGGTTGTTAACCGATACCGTTACTTATAAACGATACGGCCATCACAAAATATACCTACCCTGCTTCAAACATACACCTTCGATATTTATGAAGCCCGTTTACTCCTATTTCTACCTAAAAACATACAGGCCCACCCTGTTTACATGCCCCGTAGCACTCATACCATCCCCAACCCTTGCCTATCACCTTTTTTTTTGATCTTTACCCACTTACACTTCTTTCATGCTATTTACAAACACATGCAAGAATCAAATTACAACCAAACAATTTACCTCTCCGGATGCAGCAGCTTGGGGTGGAACATGTCTTCCCCTCTCCCCGCTCGCCGGATGCTTCTCCTTGTTCTCGCCATGTTCACCACCCTCTTCAAATATAACTTGTCTTTCTCCTCTCGAATCTCAGCCCACGCTCACTCACCTGCCTCTTTCCTCCTTATCACTCAAATTCTTTCATGCAATTACTCGTGTAGTAGCTTGTCAAAAAAGTGTCGCATTCGCATATTTAACGTGTTTCATGACTCTAAAATAAGAATGCTAAAAATAAGAACTTAAGTCACAACCCCAGCTTTTATTTTTAGGAAAATCATTCTTGAATAACCGATATGGGTTAGATAACCGATCATGGTTAGATAACCGATACCGGTCATATATCTACCGACATCGGTTACATAACCGATATCGGTCACGCCCAACCTGTTGTTTACACCTAAGCCTTTTCTTCATTTTTTTGCAAATTTATGTGGCGCCGTCCCTTTTTCCTGCATGAACAACACCATTATCCATATTTTTCATTAAATCCACATCTCATTACAATTTCATTAACATCATGTCTCTATATTACAAAACAAACAAGCCATCAATAACCAATATCAAAAACCATTACTCTATACACCATTTGGATCCAAATCAACAGATACAACCATTTAATATTCACACTCCAGCGACCAAACATACAACATTTCATAATATAACATGTCAATTAAACTCATCATTTATATCTATATACATCCCATCAACAAAAGACATCAACATCATTAATATATAACACCATGTCAATCAAACTCATCATATATCACATATCACAAACCATCGACAAAACATTTAACGCTTTTTACGCACAGCATGTGGGTCAAAACATCATATCTATATATATACAAAGTTTCAAAAATACAATGTGCCCCCGTGACGGGCCTCCGTAATCTCATAATATAACAAAGCCGCACGCAGCCGCAATAATCGCCAATAATCTCGACTCGCTCGCAGCCGGTCTCTCTCTCAAAACATACTGCTCAGCAGCCAAAATCATACTGCATTTCGGCTCGCAGCCGGTATCAATCAGATAACTGTACTCGCTCGCAGCCGATATAATAAATAAATAAATGAATGAATAAATGAATAAATAGGCACGCAGCCTCTATCAACACAACTGCTCGGGCAGACCGGTGCCCATGTCCAATATACAAAATGTGCAGGGACCCTCGCCTCTCTCCACCTCCCTCGCTCGTCTCGCTCGCTGGTCCCCTCGCCCTACCTCTCGCCTTCCGCTCGTGACGGACTCCACCACTGTGGCGCACCTCCCCGAGACCTCTCGGCCCGAGAGGTCTCGCTCTATGTGCCGCATAGGGTGATAATCAGCCCCTGCACTATCAAGAATATTTCGATAGATCGGGCCTCCGCTCTAGCCTCCATGTAACGCTCTCGAGCCACCGTAGGTACTGGGGCTGGTCCCCTGACACCTACTACCAAAGTGCCCCCGTGCTCGTGCTTTGGGCTGTGCTGCGGTGGTGCTCGTGGGCTGTGGTGGTATCTCGTACTGTGCTCGGGGCCGTGGCCGTGCACCGCCGGTGGTGGTACTGCACTGTGCTCGGGCCGTGGCCGTGCCGTGGTGGTGGTACTGCACTGCATTCGTGCTCGGGCCGTGGTGCTGCTGCCGCTGGTGGTGGTGCTGCCTCGTACTCGAGCTCGGGCTAGCTGCCCATGTAAAACACCTATTCGTGTGCTCGTGTAGCAAAGAAAGCCGCCCCTATAATAACCGTACTCGACCCCTCGAGCGATCTCGCTCTTGCTGCCTACCGCGCTAAGTTTCATGGCTGCAGGCAGCAGGTGTGCTATCTCGCCGCTTCTCTCGACCAACCACACCAAACCATATATGCTCCCGTATAACCAACATCATCTACAAGTGTCATCTCGCTGCCTCTCAAGAAACCAATTTGGGTCCAAGGGGCTGTGGTGCAGCAAGGAGCCTCTACATCATCCTTCTGATCGAGGGAAGGGAGGTGGCTCGCCCTGCCGCAGCCCCATCTCGCTCGCGTGCACTTCTCTCTAGGGGTATCCTCTCATACTCTCCCGGCCTCCGCCCTACTATCCGTAAAGTGTACTGGATCAAGCGCAATCAATCGGGCTCCTCCGTGAGGGTGATGACCTCTATACGGTCTCCATACAATATCTGCCGCTGTCAGCCCTCTAATAAATGCCGGTAATAAGTAACGTCTCACCCCGTAAGCACCGCCGTGGCCGACCCACGACCCCAACCACCTCTCAAAGCCGTATCTATATATGACCCCGTGGGCCTCTGCCGCCGGGCAGCCCTATCGTCTAAGGCATATGATGTGCTCATATGCCCAACAATGCAAAGCAAAAACGCCGAACAAATCCCGACCGCCTCATCCGCGATAGCCCCACAACTCTCGATACAATCTGTGCATTTGTGTATACTAGTGCCAAGCATAACTGTGTGCTCCTCCACCATCTCATGTAAGACCCCATAAGTGCAAGCCCGTGGAAAGCGGCCTCCTCTCGAGTCCGGGAGGGCGAAGCAGTGTGATCCCGACACACAACACGGCAAGCCGTGTCTCATGGCGATGGCACGGTACATATCTCGTACGATGATGCTCGCACTGTGATATGTCAAGAAGGCAGCCGCATCTCAAAACACCTATAGGATGTTGTCCATGGCCGTCTCGATCACCTAAGACCGCCTCTCCTCAATCGGCAATCGAAGGATGCAATACACATCCTCCAATGTGATAGTCATCTCCCTGGGCCGGGAGATGGAACACATTGGTCGCCGGATCCCATCTCTCGATGAGGGCGACCATCAAACTATGATCCCTATCGATCGCTCTGTACCGCTGGACTCCGCCGAGTCCCACCTCGCGCATGATACCCCAGTGTGCTGCGGACACGTGTGGTCGCATCCGGCTCAACAGTGGGGGCATCCTGTCCCGCATCGTCAGCTGCTGACGTGCCTGCAAAACCAACCCACTACATTAGCCCTACTCTTTATCACAACATCTACTTTACCTCTCTATATCCCCTTTCTTATCCACCCGACCACAACCCGACTCCATACCACACGTCTACGCCCATCTATCTTCCCCTAAAAACTTCTACGCTATTCCCCTCCCTCTTCACACCCAAACAAACAACCCACACCATACTCAAACGACCCAAACCATGCCCAAATACCTTAACCACATCTAAAAACTTAAAACAACAACACAACCCAAACCATACTCAAACACCCTACACCATGCCCAAATACCCAAACCACATCCAAAACTCAAAAACAAAATCACAACCCACACCAACAAATTGACATAAACCTAAGTCAGGACCGCACCTATACTGAAACACCCAAACAATACCACAACACCCCCACCCCAACCCAAACCATACCCAAATCACCACCAAAAACTCAAAAACAACAACATAACCTAAACCAACAAAAATAGCTAAAAATTACTCAGACCTGCACGGCCACCATAACCGATCATGTCCCCTTCCCACCGACGCCACGTCCGACCCGACGCCGGTCCACGACCGACCGACGCCGGTCCAAAACAAAACACCCGACTTAAAAATTTTCATGACCGATGTTTGGCCGCTAAGGCGATCGACATCGTCATTGTCAGAACTTCCTGAGCCGAACCCCGCGCGCCCCCACCTACATTTTTTCATTTTTCTACCAATTTACCCACCCAAATACCCTAAAAACCTACCCACCCTACCGCCTTGACCTATTTAACCCATCTACCCTCTCCCTTTTTCAAATCATTTCCATTTCTTAATTATTTTCTCCAAAATGTACATTCCTACCCAAAATCCCAAATATAGCATAATGCAATAAAATACACACAATGAGGGGTTTCGACCTACCTGCATTTGACGACACGCTGCCGTGGAGGGATGGGTGGTGGTGGTCCACCTGGTCCGCCCCTCCCCTCCTCCCGGTTGTGCCATGGCTCCAAATGTCCTCTTCTGGGTCCTCCACCAATCAACTGCTGCCTCCTCCTCACTCGGGCCCACTAACAACTAACTCCTCCAGTCAAATAGCGCCACCTCACGCAACCAATGCTCCAATCTTCACTCTCCACGTCAGACAACTCAAATTGGTTTCCAAATTGCAAAAGTGACAATGACAGGCCGTATTTTTCTTTTTATAGGTTTTTCGCCCATAACCGATATCGGTTTTATTTGCGTTCTAAGAAACCAGATCGGTCCCCTAACCGATATCGGTCATAGATAATCGACATCGGTTTTATCTCACCTCTACCCCAATTTCGGCCCTTCTTTACTAATAGCCCTTTCTACCAACATCGCCTATATCCACCTTCGTTGACAACCCCTTGTTAACTTCATTGGCCCGACCCAAGGCCGCAACCAACCTATTTCGACCCGACCCAAGGCCGCAACCAACCTATTTGGCCCGACCCAAGGCCGCAACCCAACCATTTGGCCCGACCCAAGGCCGCAACCAACCTATTTGGCCCGACCCAAGGCCGCAACCCAACCATTTGGCCCGACCCAAGGCCGCAACCCAACCATTTGGCCCGACCCAAGGCCGCAACCACACCATTTGGCCCGACCCAAGGCCGCAACCCAACAACTTGGCCCGACCCAAGGCCTCACCCCAACCATTTGGCCCGACCCACGGCCGCAACCCAACAACTTGGCCCGACCCATGGCCCTCACTCATCAATTAGCCCGACCCAAGGCCGTACCACTTAACTACTTCGCCCAACATCAACAACATACACTTTTATCCACCCAGTAGCCTTTTGTTCAATCGAGCTCACCTGTTCGTGTTTTAGCATGATTAGGGTCTCGACTTGACTTGATCTGTCGACCAACTTTGCCTAGACCTAGACCGTAACGCTTATCTCAACCAACCCAACCATTCGTACCGCCGAACATGCCTAAACGCTCTCGTACCTTACCCGTTATATACCTGGAGCTACTTCCTATGTCTTAGATACTGTGATTATATCACCCTTGTTTGGATAAACTATCGACCTTTGCCTATGCATTCGGTTGGTTTGCTCGTCAAATCATGTACCCTAGTCGCACTATTGCATTTTAACGTGCGCCTCGCTTTTTGGACCTACCCCACCATCTCACTCTCATCTCAACACCATTTACCCTTTATCAACCCTATCCCCGATTTCACGCTACCTCAACTCGTGATAGATTTGAGGGGGATTACCTATACCCTTAACAGAGTAACCACTTCTTATTATTGTCCGTGCGCACTTTACAAAACAAACTACACGACAATAAGGGGCTAATGTAGACACCAAATTTGTGTCTTACGACCCTCGTGACCCTCATCGCATTTCGCAACCTAACCTCACCACCTAAACCTTACACAATTATTTATTAATTACCTTATAATTAATAAATCCACATCACCATACCGCCACCTCATGTCGCCACCTCATAATGACCTAGTCTTAACCCTAAACTAACCTAATTAAGACCTATAACTTGGTCCAATTCCACACCTATGACTAATTACTCCTCATCCGCACCTAAAACCAACTTCATAATGACTTGACCAAGCCTCGCTACCAATCCCTCTAAGAAAAGGAGGGAAAGTTGGCTATTTTACCAAAATAGCCCGCTTTGACCGGACCGATACCGGTTCCTACTCGACCGCCGTCGGTTGCCAGATAACCGCCATCTGCCTCCCGTAAATGGCCACTTCCAACCAAAAACAAGGATCGGATTTTCATTTGATCGGGAGAAGGAGAAATCATTGAGAGAATCCAGATTTCGCTAGGCCGAAGCAGAGACAAGTGAAGAAACAAGAAGAGATTGCAGAGAAGGACATCAAGCCCAAGACTGCAACTGAATAACCAGAGCCCAGTAACACTCATCCGAGCATCAGAGGAGGAAACTGCATCCAACTTGGGTCCTGTCTTCATCATCACAATCCTGAAACTTGCATCTACATCAGGGGCAAGTAAGTAGTATGTTATATGTTTCTAAGCACCATTTTCTTGAGCCTGTTGATTAATAGTAATCATAAGTTTATTCCTAGATCTACTACCAGCTACAACTGCACTTAACCTTCACCCACACACCCGGATATTGCCCAGAAGGCCATTTTACCACACTCTGAGTCTTCCCTATCCTCCCATCATCCCCCTCAGCCATCCACCAATCCTAATAACCCCACAATCACCTTACAACCAACTTCTATCCAGAAGCACTTAGATTGCTGACCCTACCGGTATCGTTTATCCTCTACCGGCAGCAGGTTCTTTAACCGTGGTCGGTTACCTAGTGACCGCCGTCGGTCACTGTGACTTATACCCCAAAACCTTTTGCTTGCCTATTTGCCACCTAACAACCCCAAATCCAGCCTGGTTTATCCCTATAACTCAACCTGAACGTATCAACGACCAGTAACCGAACAAACAACGTGACGCTTTATTATTGATAGTTTAGTTTCTATTGCTTTGTAACGAGATACCTAAATCGTGATTTTGCAATAGCTTTCTTTATTATCATTTGTGTTAAATCGTATTAAAAGGGGAACTCACCACCTTCAAAGGAAGTTTTTATATTTCCGGGCCTAAGGCAAGTCCTCATTTGTTGTCTAATTAAAATCTTGTGGTCTTGTATTCTTACTTGCAGTAGTCCTTCCAAGACAAAAAGGAGTTCTTCGCAATCGATTTGATCTTTCTCTACGGACGCGCACACCATCTCAACATTCAAATGTATTCCTCCTAGCCCTAACCCTTATCTCTGCTTTCAAAGGAATGATAGGATAGAAGCAAGTCTATTCTCGTGGAGCCGAAACATTCCGTGCGAAAGCAGCTTGGATGTGAAAATATTTCCATAGAAATATGGGCTTCTAACTCCAAAACATGTCTAGAATATTGTGATTGTTTGATCGCCTAAATAAAAGAAAAATAAACCTTTAACATCAATAACTAGAAAATTTTACAATTTCTTTGAAAAACATTATTAGCAAGAAATTTGTATGGCCTATTGGAATCATTAAGCATAATGTAGAGTCCCAAGAGTCAATTTCAATTCCTATCTAAAACAATGCATTTTTTAATACTAGCAGATGTTTATTAAGAATTTTTAAATTCGCTTTGCCCTTTAAAAAAAAATAACAATGATCAAATTTTAAGGGTTAGTCTTAATTTCGTGTGGAAGGGTTTTATATCGATCCAATCTTTCCATAATGAAAAGGGGCCAAATAAATAAATTATTATTTTTGAATTTTGTAGAATTCAATTTATAGGAGAGGTTTGAATCTTGTAGGACTAATCAAACAAAGTATATTTTTAAAATAATGTATTTAGATTGAATTTTTTCATTAAGTTAGGATGTTTTTACATTATTTATGAGACTCGATGAGTGGCATATAGAATGTACATGACATGTAAATAATGACAAGTGAATATAAAAAAATTATTATTATTTTTACACGTTAACTATTAAGTTATGCTTCTTCCTACAAATGTTAATCCTTTGGAAGGGTTGGGACGGTGTGAATCACTAAAAACATTGTCGCAGCTTATTTTTAATCTATTGCAAGTGAGTTTAGTAATTATTGAGTACAAAATTTCCTCTATCCAACAATATCATAAATTTAGGAAAATAAATATTTTTAATAAAAACTTTCGATTTTGGTGATTTTTAATGTGACACATATTATATGCTTGATAAATATAAATGCCTTCAATAAAAAATTGTCAATTAACCCGTACTTTGGGGGAAAACATATACACAACAACCTCCTCCATGGGACCATTCCCTTTGGTCCTTTTAGAAAAGGTTATCAGAAGCAAACCGATAGTCACGATCATGCGTCATGTCGATTTCCGTACGTTTTGAATCTTATAAGAAAAATGCGAAACGCTTGGAATAAAAAGGAAATCATTTTCCATAGAAAAAGTGGTACATTCGTAATAAAAAAGAAATGTTTGTAGATGTGATAGTTGTGTATTATATTTATTAAGGGTGATTTGTTGTGTATGTTGTCATTCCAGTCCATAGTCAACATTTATTTCAGGTATTTTGTTGAACTATTTGAACATGCTTCAACATTTTACATATATATCTATTAGGAACTTGCAACTAAAACGTCTAACACAGTTTGTTCTCTATAGTGTTCTCGCAGATGTCCACACCCAATTTCAAAGCTCATTTTTCATTGTGAAATGACTAAGAAACTCTCCATTTCCATCAAGAATATTCCTATCCTCTTGCATTTCCCATTCTTCTTCCCTCTACTCTATATTTTCACTCCATAGTCATATAGTTCAAGTGTTACCATTTTGAGTCGCGCATATATGAAAAAGAGTTCTTTTCTTCGAATTTAGCTACACCACAATGTTGGGTGTGAAAATATGAATTTAGATATATAATTGGTTGCCTCAATTTAGCTACACCACAATGTTGGGTGTGAAAATATTTCCATAGAAATATGGGCTTCTAACTCCAAAATATGTCTAGAATATTGTGATTGTTTGATCGCCTAAATAAAAAAGAAAAATAAACCTTTAACATCAATAACTAGAAAATTTTACAATTTTTGAAAAACATTATTAGCAAGAAATTTGTATGGCCTATTGGAATCATTAAGCATAATGTAGAGTCCCAAGAGTCAATTTCAATTCCTATCTAAAACAATGCATTTTTAATACTACTAGAGATGTTTATTAAGAATTTTTAAATTCGCTTTGCCCTTTAAACAAAAAAAATAACAATGATCAAATTTTAAGGGTTAGTCTTAATTTGTGTGGAAGGGTTTATATTGATCCAATCTTTCCATAATGAAAAGGGACCAAATAAATAAATTATTATTTTTTGAATTTTGTAGAATTCAATTTATAGGAAAGGTTTGAATCTTGTAGGACTAATCAAACAAAGTATATTTTTAAAATAATGTATTTAGATTGATTTTTTTCATTAAGTTAGGATGTTTTTACATTATTTATGAGACTGATGAGTGGCATATAGAATGTACATGACATGTAAATAATGACAAGTGAATATAAAAAAATTATTATTATTTTTTACACGTTAACTATTAAGTTATGCTTCTTCCTACAAATGTTAATCCTTTGGAAGGGTTGGGACGGTGTGAATCACTAAAAACAGTTGTCACAGTTATTTTTAATCTATTGCAAGTGAGTTTAGTAATTATTGAGTACAAAATTTCCTCTATCCAACAATATCATAAATTTAGGAAAATAAACATTTTTAATAAAAACTTTCGATTTGGGTGATTTTTAATGTGACACATATTATATGCTTAATAAATATAAATGCCTTCAAATAAAAAATTGTCAATTAACCTGTACTTTGGGGGGAAAACATATACACAACAACCTCCTCCATGGGACCATTCCCTTTGGTCCTTTTAGAAAAGGTTATCGTAAGCAAACTGATAGTCACGATCATGCGTCATGTCGATTTCCGTACGTTCTTGAATCTTATAAGAAAAATGCGACACGTTTGGAATAAAAAAGAAATCATTTTCCATAGAAAAAGTGGTACAATCAAAATAAAAAAGAAATGTTTGTAGATGTGATAGTTGTGTATTATATTTATTAAGGGTGATTTGTTGTGTATGTTGTCATTCCAGTCCATAGTCAACATTTATTTCAAGTATTTTGTTGAACTATTTGAACATGCTTCAACATTTTACATATATATCTATTAGGGAACTTGCAACTAAAACGTCTAACACAGGTTTGTTCTCTATAGTGTTCTGGCAGATGTCCACACCCAATTTCAAAGCTCATCTTTCATTGTGAAATGACTAAGAAACTCTCCATTTCCATCAAGCATATTCCTCTCCTCTTGCATTTCCCATTCTTCTTCCCTCTACTCTATATTTTCACTCCATAGTCATATAGTTCAATGTTACCATTTTGAGTCGCGCATATGAAAAAGAGGAGTTTTTTTCTTCGAAGATGGTAATAGAGGAACAAATAAAGAGAGAAGTGAATTACAACACTATGCCCTTTAGCTTCTTGTCTGTGTTGGATTTTTATTATTTCTCTATTTATTTTTTAATCTATCACTACTATGCAATGAAATATATGGTTCTCTCTTAGGGTATTAGGAATATACTGATAGTATTTATTGCAATAGAAACAATGTGTTCGGGGCCAATTGTCCCCCTCTTCATTTGTGATATTCAATTACATGGGGGAAAAACATACCTCAACGTCTTTGGACTCCCGTAATCGACGCAATGCAAGTGAAAGTGTTGTAATACAACTTGACTATGTATGTGGTGTTTCGGGAGGTAAAATTTTCATCGGTGGTAATCATCCCATGCGTGTTCATGGCTACAAATTTTATATGGTGGGAGAAAGGTTTGGGAACTTTGACCCTCACAAACACCCGCTTGACTTCAATTTGGTGAATTCCCCAAAACTCAACATTGTGGGTGTTCCTTTCAAAGGTGAATGGAATGTCCTAAGATTCCAACCTAATTATTGAAATACCATATACCTATATGATTTCTTCTATTTATTTCCTCTTCCAAGTTCTCAAGTATATTCAAATTATGTATTTCCAAATTCTCCTCCTTTATTTTCTTTATTTTATTCCTTCGTCTAGACTACCTTGTCTCCCCCATCCATATCATATGAAGTATCCCTAATGGGATACCACTTTAAAATGCACCAAATATATGAAAACTGCAGCCACATAAAATACTAATTTTACCAATTTTTACAGTTGGGACAATGAACTAAAGAAACTTAATATTTGCCAAAATGTCCACCCGAAATACTTGAAAATTTAAATAGAGCTTGATATTATTATAAAGGACATAAGGAAACTGTTTCGGGACTTTTACAGAGATTAAACTGCTGCCAGAAAAAGCACAACATGCCCTAGACAGTGGGAAAACTACAGAGGCTCGTAACTCTCCAAATACCGGAGTAGAAATTAAGGGTCTTTGGAAATAACAGTGACAGATATAGGAAATAGTATTTCCACCTTCAGATCTGGGAATGGCCGACTGGAAAACCCTCCAAATAAAGGCTGCACCTTCAGATCTGGAAACAACCGTCTGGAAAACCCCCAAATAAAGGTTGCAAGTTGCCACACTTGGAAGAGGGGCCGGTAATTGATGGAGGCGCCTTCAACGAGCTACCACGCCCTACCCAAATCGCTGACGTGAATCTGATCCGAAAGCCCACTAATTATCTTCCTCAAATGCCCTGAAAACACCCAAAATCCATCCTCTGAAACCTCTGTTAATGTCTATGTCGCATGGCCCTGAAAGCGGCTCCAAAATGACAAACTAGGGTAGATCTCTCACTACCAAAGAATGCCCTGCTAGCTAGGGACGGGTTTCTCACCACCGAAACTAGGGTCCATGTGGGATTTGACTCCACAAGCTATAGAAGCAACAACAACAACTGCACGAGAAGGGGTCAATAAAATGTATATGCAAAAAGTGTCTTTCTTTACTCCCCATCTCCTTATATACTTCCCGAGGCAAAAGAGCCCCAACAGACCCAATACACATTTCTTTCTATGGAGGGGCCAATAAAATAAAGTGACTTAAGTTACTTTCCCCTTTTAGTCGCCATGGTCCAAAAGTGACCCCCAAATGCCAAACATGAATATTAGTACCATGCGGCCCCTTCTCAAGTAGCCCCCAACATCCCCCGCCCCTTGGATATGACCACGGCTTGGACTCGCTTGACCCTTAGGCCTTTGGCGCAGAAAAGGGGACATTACATCATAGCCAAGATTTGAATAATGAAACACGTTTTGGGAGCTATAACGATTTCATTTCTAGGTAGTTTGAGAGCACACAATTGTGAGAGGCACTAGAATGCTTTACCCACTCAATGCAATGCCCTAAATTTGGTTGCATCCTAGAGTCTTCCCATCTACTAGCACTATCCTCCCTCTCCATTCTAATGATTCAAATAGATATTAATAAATTTCAATGTCATCCACCACAAATCTCAACCTCATTCACACCATGCCATATAGAAGATTTAGTTGAAGGAGGCATGTACCGAAACCGAAATAAACCCTCTATATATTTCACCTGGAGGGAAGGGACGCAAGCCCAACCTAATCTGTTGAAATGAGGCTCTCGCATGTTCTTATATATATCATTGTTTGGTGTTTTAAAGGAAAACATAAATGAAAAATAAAAACTATATTGAAATCTTAATTATCTTTAAATAATACTAATACTATCACGTGGTTTAAAACATGGTGTGAACATCCACCAATGCATATTGGAGAAGGGACTTTTTGTCGATGTCGTAATTGCAAATGTCATAAAAGATGTGTGTGTTTATCATTGTTTGTTGTCTTAAAGAAAATGTAAACAAAAAAAAACTATATCAATCTTAATTATCTTTAAATAATACTAATATGGTCATGTGGTTTTAAACAAGGTGTGAAGATCCACCAATGCATAATGGATAAAGGACTTTTGTCGGATGTTGTAGTTGCAAATTCCGTAAGAAATAATACTAATATTGCCATGTGGTTTTTAACAAGGCGTGAACATCTAACGATCGCATACTAGAGAAGAGACTTTTCTCGGATAAATAATAATACATGTCATGTGGTTTTAACAGGTGCGAACATCCACCATCGCATACTGGAGAAGGGATTTTGTCGATCTGTAACTACAACATCCGACAAAAATCCCTTCTCCTATATGCATTGGTGGATGTTCACACCTGTTTATATCCCCATGACAATATTAGTATTATTTAAAAATAATTAAGATTGACAAACACACACACACACACACACACACACACACACACACACACACACACACACACACACACACACACCCGCACGCACCCACACACGCACACGCACCCGCACACGCACACGCACACGCACACGCACACGCACACGCACACGCACACGCCTGCGCACTCCGCTGGCGCACACCGCAAGACACGCGCGCCGCGCTGCGCACGCACGCACACACACACACACTAGAGACACTTTCTTGAATAATTTTCTGAAATAAGGATAACACACTTAAAAGTAATTTATAAACCATGCTTGAAAGTATTAATTATTAAAAATTCATTTTAAAAAGCATGAAAGAACACATATCATCTTGGGAAGTTGATAATTGCATCCCATCCCAATCCCTCTTTTGACAACACTAGGTGGGACTAGGCATAATTCGATCAAATCAATGACAGAGTCGACATACTCCTCATTCACATTTGCATAATAGATGAGATTTTTAGTCTCTTGTCCTCGAGTAAGTGCCGAATGTTATGAATTATTGTATATTTTTCTATAATTATTGTTATAAATGTGCCAACAAAGTTACTATTTGGATCCCTTTCATAGCGCGGTTTGTACCTCACTTATTAAAGTGGGGGGTGGGGGGGCTTGCCCCCACTCATGTCGCAAGGGGTTCAGGGGGGCAACAACATGTTATGGAGCCCCCTTGGCGAGGGTTCGGGGGCGGAGCCCCCATGGCAAAAATAAAGGAGTCAATCCCTTGTTTCTAGAAAGACGAATTCTATTTTTAGAAAGGAAAGTCCTAATGGTGTTTTTCCACTCTATTTTTAGGAGGAATCCTAACTATACTTCGCCAATTAGATGTATATATTTGTGGAGATCTAAAGTTTCTTATAATGAGTTTGCATGTAATTTGTTCATCTTGAGTTAATAAAGCTTGATATCTTGCACCGTGGATGTTTCCCTAAGCTCTCTGGAGTTTTACCACGTAAAATTGGTATTCGTCTCTTGCATGTATGGTATATTGTATATTTTATTTTACTCTATCAGAACCGATATTTTATTATTCTACTTTGTACATATTTATTCTCGCATAATCTATGGTTTCTAACAATTATTGATTATAATTTCATTTCCGGTCATGGAGTTTTTGTTCTCTCCATAGAGAAGACCGATAAGCTAACCTATTCCTCTCGATCCACTAGGTCCTAGTTATCTTGTTGGATAACAAGTAACATGATGGGGGCAAAAATAGTCTCTTCTAAACCTTCAAACAGGGTCTAGAGGCTAAAAAGAGATTTATAAATAAGTTGACCACTTCAGCCATAACGAATAACATTTCGATTATTCTCGAACCATCCATTGGAGAATTTAAGAGATTTTAATCTTGATCCTTCAACACATTGTGGAAATGTGAAATAATTTAGTGCTTTGGTCCCCATCGACTACCATAAGGCTCTAGATTTGTGTGTCCAAAAGATTTCTTCCTTGGCCAAAATAGAATGAGATTCACTAAAAGCCTCTTTTCTTTACAAAAACGAGTTTGGTTCAAGCCTTCGTTTGAATTTAATCCTCCAATCTTTGTTAGCTCCTTCGAGATTTTGCTCTTTTGTTTCATTTTTATGTTTTTGTGCTAACCATGTACATAGTTGTCCCTCTCGCACTCAGTTCGCCACCAAATGGAGATTTTCTTTCCAAGTCCGGGTGTTACATCCACATTAACTCAAATCAAAGGAAATTTGGCTTCCCCTAATTGCATATTAAGCAGAATGGGGTTATGATTAGACCCAAATCTTCGCATAAAAGAAAGGAAACAACTCTAAGATAAAAACCAATCAACGGAAAATAAACAACGATCCAATTTGACGTGAATAAAATCATCCCCCATACGCCTATTAGACCAAGTGTAAACATGGCCCCTTAACTCCACATCCACCAAAGTTATCAAGTTAGCATAGTTACCAGGTTTGGAAATCCAAATCTGTTCGGGAGGGTAAAAATCTATACTCCAATTTTTTTGAAAAGGTTCAGAAAAATCCAGCTCTTGATATATATGAGTTGAATTTTACACGTATAAAAATTTCACAAATACAACAAAAACTTTAATAATGTTATATAAAATGTTATATTTTTTAATATATAAGGTTGATAGTTGACTATTTTTTTCTAAAAATATATAAATTTATTTTAAAAATAATAAATAATTTTTTCCCTTAAATTAGGGCCGACCGGAACAAAATTTCTCCAGGTCGGCTGAAAAATCCGATCAGATTGTGTGTAGACCCGGCCGAATTTCGTAACTATGAGATCCGTCAATAATGAAATTGGCCAAATCTTGCATATTGCCAGCAGATGGGGAGTTGAAAACTTCCATCACCAACCATTTCACATCCTTGCAATCAGACGTAAAAAAGTTTATTTCATTCCATAATAGTTTTCTCCGGCGAGACTTAGCATTAGGAGCATAAATATTTGAGTGAATCCAAACAGATCTATCTTACAGATTAGTATAGAAAACGGTCAGATGATGGGGATTGTTAACTAATACATCACCTTTGAGCTCTTAGGGATCCCAAAGAGTAGCCAAACCACCAAAAGCTCCAATTGAACTTACAACAGCCACAACACCTTTTTTTTGAAAAGTTATTTTTGATAGACCTAAATTTACAATTAGACGTCTTGATTTCTTGGAGGGACAAAATACTTAGTTTGATACCTTTTATGAGGCTCTTCAACAATTTGTGGTTATTGGGACTGTTAAGCCCACTTCTGTTCCCAGAAAGTAACTTCAGTTACGGTTTTGGAGCGAGTTCTGGGTGCAGAGTCCAAGTGTATAATTAGCTTTGTCCAACTCAGCCTCTCTTGATTCAACCTCGTTATTGGGTCTTCCTTTGCTCTATCTTTTCCAACGTCTGTTCAGAGAGACAATATTTTAGTTGTTTTAATACTCAGCTCATCTACAGAAGGTGGGGTCTTAGAAAGCATTTTTTCTAGAGTATCTCCTAACAATCCATCTTCCTATTTACCATTTAGTGAAGATAGCGTGGAGCTGCCATTTTCATTATGATCTGGGACTGAACAGACCTTCTCAAGGGATCTATTATAATTTATAAGGGTGTCTATCAACCTCCCCTCCTTGCTTTGGATATTTACCCAGTATTTATACTTCTAATAGTTCGTTCTCCAATTTGCTTTCATGTCGAGGCCCAAAATCTTATCTTCTAGGGCTGTGAGTACTACCTTTTGCAGGGCTTGGTGAAATGGCCTTTCAGCATTCTATTCGCCTTCTAAAACTGAGAACTCATTGAAGATTTATGTCCTTGTCAGTCTTGGTAATATCCCCTTCTAAGTTCCTCTTCCTCAACGGATGAACTATTTCGAAAGCCAAATCCTCCAAGCCAATTGTCTTCCATGATTGCACACCTCGATTGGCTTCATTTCATCTCCCACCTTGTCCACTTGAAAAAAAGGAGGCAACCTTAAAATGGGTATCAAGAAGAATTAATCCACCATTTGGTTGGAGCTCCAAAAGTTTATCGAACTTGTTCGACATGGGAGGTTCGCCTGACCCATCCGAGCTAATGCCTTCCTTCTTTTGCTATCTCTGATTTTTTTGCCTTCTTATGGTTGGTGGACTGTTTTGTTTGAGTCCGGTCTCAAACATTTGCCATATTTACCTATGTTTTTGTCAATACTTATTGATAATGTTCTTCTCCACAATTTGAAATGCAATATTAAAATCGTTGTCAATTGTATGTGAAAAGTAAAATGGAAACATTGAAGGGGATGCATCAAAGAAATTGAACAAAAGGGAGAGAAATTGTGCGAGAGAAAGAGGGGCAAAGAGGGGGTATGAGGGAGGAGAAGAGCAAGGGTGGGGAAAGTAGAATGGGAAACAAATGTAAATCATTAAACACAATAATAAACTCTCTAATTGATAGATCGTCTTATTCAAAAGAGATATTACATTTATAGGTTATAGATATCCTATTAACAAGGAGCCTACCTTAACAAACACAATCCTAGCATGCGCTCTCTCAACCAACCTCTATCCTAAAATCTCTCTCCTAGAGTATCTCTACATGAGTCGTTGAAACAACTCACAACTCATTATTTTATTCTAACACACATAATTATTCACTAACATACCTCTATGCATATTTATAATGTATGCACTAACAACTAATTCCTAACATCCCCCTTAGTGCGAACATGGTTGAAAACAATCACACTCCAAAACTGCAACATGTTGCCATGGAGCTTGCTCATGAACTTGACTCACACATGCGTTGCATCGGGCTTGTGCATCCAAACTTACAATTGAGCAACATCGGGCTTGCACATGTACTCAACAAAGTTGTATTCTCACATATGGCTTCCATGAATGGGTACAACCACCACCCAATTATGAGCAAGCAACCACTCATGTATTCATTCTCCACATCTATCACATATGGTTTTACATAGAACAAGCCAACAACCTAGGTGTGAATAGAGACATACACACATTTGTTCATCCTACATATACAAATGGTTTTACAGGATGAATTACAACCTCTTCTCGAGTATCATGTTGCTACAACACTCTGATATGATTCTCCACTACATATTTACATCAAGGGAAAATACTGAAACTGTGATTACAAACCACTCAAAAACTAATAAAAAGGAAAATCGAGGAACAAGACATGGGTTCTCATTGTTACATATATAGCCAATCGTTGCCACTCAATCACGCACTACATAGGAAACTTCCATTGCCACTAGGAGTCCCCGTCGATGTTAGTTGTTTTGGAACTATTAATTTACCACTCTATAAATGTGCAGTCTGGTCATTAATGGCTGAAAAGATGTCGTTGATTGACCTCCAACATTCATTGTCTCCATCCTGTGGTGTCTTAGCTACTTACTCATATGAATATTACCAATTGACAAGCTATTATTTTCCTAAATCAGCAAACCCACATACAACTATATACTCAATGTCGCAAACCTAAATAATATTAAACAGCACGAATTGTCCGAACTCTATAAAACCTTAAATTATAAATCCACTTCTTGAAATGTGAAGAACAGATTTACAATAAAGACGAAGCCTCATCACGAACCGAGTACCGTAATGGTGTTTATAAAGTCTAGGTCCAGAGCCAACATGGAAAAGATGATTGTATGCAAGAAGGTAATTGCAGACCACCACAACTTGGGCCGCGCCTTACTTGGTTTGATCCAATGATGGTGTCTATAACAGGTGGCTTTGAATGGCTAGGAATTCCCCAGGGTAGCAGATACACAAGACATGAAATATGATAAGAGATTGAATAGGAGACCAAACAATGTTAAGCTATTAAAAGCTTGTTGAATATTGGTGTTAGCTTTGATGGAGCAGATTGAACCAGCAATGGGCTTCTATGACTTGCAAGTGACAGAGATAACATGAAGATGCAAAAGTTTGACTTTAATTAGCATATCGGAAATTGCATCCAACAAACTACAAATCCACTACTTTCCGTAAGAGTCTGACTAAACGAAATGCAATATCCCATACTCTCATGTAGCTGATGGCGATGGAGATACACCGAGATAAGTACACAGGTCGACTATGATCGATGAGTCTTCAACTACTAATTATGCAGAAGAGAGGCACACAAAGCACAAATGGATCACTTCAAAAGATTTCAAATCGAAATTTAAATGGCACCATAAGATTTCATGGGCTGGTAGAAAATATTGGGGGCGTTATCACCGCAAAGAATGCGCATGAGTTGATCTCACATCATAGCCAAAACATGCAATTCGGTGACAGCTGTAGTGGCATGAGGAGAATGCAATTGTGGCTATGCTTTGGGAATCGATTGATCTCCACAAATGATTCAACTTTCACAAACAAATTCACGGGTTGCAAGTCACGGCACCAATAACATAAATGTGTTGGTAATGACTGTAATGGTTAGTTTGGCCGTCAAGAAGGATGGATCACGTTGCCATGAGCTCATGGACTTCGAGAGTTGACTGTACACGAAAATTGGCAGATCACCCTACTCAAAGTACGAATACTTTAATAAAAACAAATTACCTTAAGAAAACATCATATCACTCAAAAACTCTCGCAAGAAGAATATGGGAAGCTTCACACTAAAAATATAATAATCTATCAATACTAAAAACACTCTCATCAGTTGAGTTGCCCTCGATCCAAATTAAATCATATTAAAGACATAGAAACCTGCTCTGATACCAAATGAAAAGTTTAGTTCAATTATGCACAAATTAAACACAATAATAAACTCTCTAATTGATAAATTTTCTTTTACAATGTAGATATATTACATTTATAGGCTATGGAACTCCTATTAACAAGGAGTCGGCCTTAACAAATACAATCTCAACATAATCTCTTTCAACAAACCTCTATCCTAAAATCTTTCTCGTAGAGTATCTTTACGTGAGTTGTTGAAACAACTCACAACTCGCATATCATTTTAATCTAACACTCAAATACAATTATTCACTAACATAACTCGGCATATTTATAATGTACGCACTAACAACTAATTCCTAACAAAATTTTAATCAAATTTACGGTTTTTAAATGCTTTTCACAAAAATTAAACGTGTATTGTGCTACAAATTAGAACTTAGCATACAATGGCATCTAGCCCAACATCAAGTTTGACATCAAGCTTAAAATCACTAACCGGAACCATTCTCGCTAATAGCCGTGTGTTGTTGCTTGAAAGTATGTTTTACATGAAGAGGTTTCAAGGACTGTAATTTGTAATTTCTACAGGAGGAAGGTTTCTAAGGGCATCAATCACTTCAAGTATCATCTTGCATCTATTATTTGTTGCGCCATCATAGTATGTCCTGAATTTTACGACAAAAGCATAGTGAGACATGAAGGTAGAGTTGGCAACGTTGGATGAAAAGAAACTAGATAGGGCAAGGGTGCAAGCAACCATTAGACCTAAAAAGGAAAAGGAATTATAGGTCAATGCAACAACGATTGTGGGCTCTAGTTGTGGTCCATGGATACGAGGCACATCCGGTTCATCAAGTTTGAATAAAGGGATATATAGTTTTTTTGTACCTAGAAACATAGCTAGGGCACAACCTTTGCTGCAAGGTACTAGATGGAACAAAGATGTGCACAAGAAAGTAGATAAGGCATGTGCAAATTTCTTGTACTACAACAACCTTCCCTTCAATGTGGCAAAGAGCTCACAAAGTGGAAGGATTTGGTGACAACATTGACAATGGCATGGAAAGGATACAAGGCACCCTTTTCTTTCAATGTGGCGAATAAGGTCGTAGTGCATGATGAAGGATGTGTGCAAGGAAGAATATAATGTATGTGCAAATTTATAGTGTTATAATAACCTTCCCTTCAATGTGGTTCAAGAGCGTATATGGTACAAGGCAACTTCTTTAAGAGATCAAGTAGGAAATTGCTCCAAGATGCGGTTGCAGATGCAACATCAACCCTAGAAAATCAAAGGAACTAATGGAAAAAATATGGATGCACCATTCCTTTATATGGCTAGACACATCAAAGGAACCACACCTCATCAATTTTTAGCGACTTTAAATGGTGAGATGGGTTTTTTTAAGTTAATTGATGACTTTAACATAACAAAGGCTGCAAATATTTTGAATCTTATGTTAGAGAAGGTTGTCTTAGAGATGGGTGTCCGTAATGTTGTGCAAGTTGTAACTAATAAAGGTGCAACTACATACATGGTGGTTGGGAGACTACTATAAGAGATGCATCTATCACTCTTTTGGACCCCTCAGGTCACCCATTTCCTTGACCTTCTTCTAGAGGACATAGGTAAAATTGATTAGGTGAAACCGGTTGTATACGATGAAATATCCCCTTTTGGGATAAATCCCAAAAATAGTGCAGACTGAAATTATGATTTTTATGACAACAATGAACAAAATCAAAACACCCAAACCCCAACGCCTAGTGCAAAATTGAGATCTATCACTTCCAACTACTCAAATTTGTGAAATTAATACCCAAGATGGCTAAATATATATATAAATAAAATATCCAATCAGATTTCGAAATTTAGATAATTAAATTTTTAATGATGAAAATATAGCTCAAACTTACAAAATAAATAAATCTGGAAAAACTTGGAATTTGAGTACAAATGATAACTCAAAAGATAGATAAACTAATATCTATCCATTGTATATTCAAGCACAATTTTCCAATGGGTGGAAGGCACCTAAATCGCTCCTCGAACTGAACCGAGTAGACAAAACTCAATAAAATATGTGTTCCAAATTTGAATGTAAGGCTGGAAATATTAAATATCTCGAATACGAACAACAAGTTAGGGATATGGATCTAAAACCCTCACCGAAGAATACTCTACTAGCTAGGAATGGATCTCTCACCACCGAAGCTAGGGATCCTGCAGAATTTGACCTCCACAAGCAAGAGAACTCCTAGAACATGTAGCTCTAGGGTTTGCACAAGCAAAATCTGAAAATAGAAGTAGATGATTTTCCCTCAAACAACCTCAAGGGGAAATATATAATCATCTTCCAAAAAGATGTTATAATCTCCACCGTAGATCTGATCCAAATTAGGGCAAATCCAATGCTCACCATAAAAGAAGCCTTTATTAACTCCAAAAAGGCCAAAGAAGCCCTAACGCCCCCTTTTGGGAATTTCTCATGTGCAAAAATTATAACTTAAGTGACTTTATTGTGCACATGTTAAAAAAATGACTTAAGTTATCCTAACAATGAAATATAACATAAAGTACCACATATTCACCCATCACCTAAGTCAATGACGAAATATAACATAAGGTGAAGATGGTGACAAAAACCCATACCCAATAGCCTCCAACGTCTCTAGCCTCTTGGGTATGACCAAGGCTAAGACTGAGTTAAGCCTCCTACGTAGGAATGGGGACATTACAATCTTCCCTTCCCAAAATTTGTTGTCCCACAAGCAAATGCAAACCAGATGCTTTAGAATCTGCACTACCTCCGAAGTAGCATCCTAAAGTTACAAATCCTTCCACCGCACTAGAAATTCTGTAATAACCTTGTTTTGGAGCTTCCTTTCCTCACCTCAATAATAGTCTCGGTTCTAAAACCAAATTTCTCTCCTCATCCAAAGGTGGAAAGGTTCAGAAGGTACACTATGTTGTCCAAGTTCCCTTTTGAGGCACAAAACATGGAAGAATTGTGTATCCTGCTTTGTTTTGGAAGCTCCAACTCACATGCAACTGTACCAATCCTCTGTACTATCCTATATGGCTCATAGAATCACGGTTTCAATTTCTCAGCACTGCTCTTTTTAAGTGAGGATTGCCTGTAGGGTTGCAATCGTAGAAAGACCAAATCTCCTACCTCAAAAGACCTCTCAACCCTGTATCTGTCTACATAAATTTTCTGTTGATTTTGTGCATTCTGTAGATTCTCCTTGAGGGCCTTCAAAATATTCTAGTTCTCTTGTAACCAATCACGAGATTTGGGAGCTCAGCCTATCCGACAATACGTGGTCCACAAATGATAAAGCATCATATCCATATAATGTGTGAAAGGGAGTTGTGCAATACTCATTTGATAGGTGGTATTGATACAATACTCACCCAAGTGTAGTGTTGGCTAGATTTTCGAATAGTTGAAAACCTAGGCAATCGTGAGATAAATCTTCTTCATTTACCGGTGAGCCTCCCGTGTATGATTTGTCAATAAAATATGCTAGTATCTATTTTGGGGTTTTACTTTAACCATGCAATTCATGAACCATAGTGTATAGTTTTACAGTAAGTAAGCGAGATGTTAAAGAAAGGAAATATCTAATGAAGAAAGAGATAATAAAAACATAGGAAAGAAAGAGGGAAGATGTGCAACCCAATCAATAGATTACAGAGTTGATTGCATGCACATAGATAGAACCAATAGATATTAACATAGAATTATAAGCAAATACAACTTTTAGATCTAGATCTAAAATAACATAGTTTATAAGTAGATCTAAGACAAAAAACTAGAAATAAAATGCACCGTGACACAAAGTTCTCTCGGAAATATGCTCCTTTCTATTCATTTGCTTCAAATAGCTATAAGAGATTTCAGCACAAAGTTTGGAACACAAGAATGGTGCTTACAAATTCTGATCATTAACCTAAAGGTTCTTCCTCTACTTATAGAATGTAGAAGGAAAAATACAAATGGAAAACTTAACCGAAACTGGAACATAAACAAGAAGTAAAGATAACATCGACAATCATCTTCCTCTAATTCCTCTTCAAGTGACATGCATCTGGATCCATAGTCAAACTTATATACATCTGTCACTCAACTTATATAATCGTTCCACATAACTTAAAGTAATGGTTTTAAAACCAACAACTTTAAAGTTTTACAATTACATCCGGGAACGTGGAAAATAGAAGAAGAAAGAGTAGAAGAAGAAAGATTCAGCTGTAACATCTACTTCTTTTTGTTTTGATACTGAATATACTTGTCGAACATGTAATTCAATAATTTCCCATCTGTTTTAGCTACAACTTATTTTTTTCGTCCTGAATTGCAGCAAGCCCTCATTCAAAACCCCGATGCATGCTTCCACATCCTTCAAGCTAGGCCCGAACTTCTCAATATCTCGATTGCAAAGCATTATCACCATCGATGGAATCCATCAGAAAGGCCTAACAGCTCCATCAATTCTCCCTTGCACCATCAGAAGAGATCCCTCCAAGGAATCAGACACTTTGCTAGGAATGGTCCTTGTGTATGAAGAAACGTTCCCGACCACTTCCTCGTTAGTGAAAGTAATGACATTGTCTGGTAAAGATGATGCCATACTCTCAAGTGCCTGCATTCTTTTCAGCATGATTCTGAAGATCTCCAAGCGGAAAGATACTGCAAACTCAAGTTGCTTCCCCTTCTCAACTGATCCATCGGGCACAATCCGTTCCGCAATCAGCACCTCCCTCGGCAGCTTATTAATTTCGACCAAAGTACTTAGGTTACTTTCAACAACTGTGCTCATGTCTATCATGCTCGTCACCAGTTGCTTCAGCTGAACCGATGCATCCTTCATAACCTTTAGATGGGCTGGTACCTCTCCGAGTTGTACAAAAGCTTGGTGAATGATTAGACTTTTCCATTCATTGATAGCTTTAATTTGGTTGCCTGCATCTTCCACTCCCGCATCGATGATCACTCACCGCTTATGTCTTTGAAATGGGTTGAGCGGAAGATTTGGCAACTTTGACAATAATCTCGCACAATTGAGACACCTGCTTCTGAAGTTCAACTTTTCTGCCTTTTCTTTCTCAAGCCTAAGGAATAAAGCATCTATCAATGACTATATGTCTTGCTTTAATCTTTCGTGGTGGCTTGACCTATGGCTACTCTAGTCATTGTTATATCCTTTGTCGTGAGTTCATCCTTCTTCTTCCCAATCTTTATCCAGAATAATTTTTGTTGGAATTGACATCTCGGAGAACTTCTACCCCGACTCCTCAATGATCAACCTTGAAGTTGTCTTAAGCAACTTTAAGTTTTACTGTCTTTTTCCGCCCAAACTCAAGAACAAGCTCGCAAGTCATGTTTCTCCAAGTTGATCTCCTCTCTAGCCTTTGAAACCAGCTGTGAAGCCAATCATTCGAGAAATTACTTCTCGAAGAATGAGAAGTTGTCGAATGTACTACTATCTCCTTCTCTGGCTCCTCTCCATCTGAAACTACTACAATGTTGTGGCTGTTGTCCTCTGAATTGTCCAAAGACAAAGCTCTTTCAAATTCTACCATCTGCAATTCAGTGTTTCTTCGGAAGAGGTCTTTGAACGGAGTGGACCGAGGAGAAAAGACGAATGTTGTCGGATTCAACGGAGGAATGGCTGTATTTTACTGAGGTGCAATAGTCGGTGAAGTACTTGATGCTGGAGAAGCCAGAACTAACACCATAGTCGTGGAAGTGATCCTTTCCTTTGAATAGTTGAAACGGGCTATGAAATAGCCTCATACAAATGGCTGAGAAAATCCAGAGACCTTGAACACTTTAATCTTTTCAGGCCTTTTGTTGCTTTCTCCTTCGTGCTTCCTTTTGAGGGAATCTCCTGTGTAGAAGTTGCCTGTGATCTTATTCATCAATGCAATATCCCTTTGTCAGTAACTAATTTGAAGTATTGACCAAAACGACGACAGACCTTTCCTCGATCGTATAGCAGACCACCTATGCTCTCCTGAAGTATAACTCTATCTCCTCCCATCCGATGGTATGCATCAAGTAACACAGGCCCATCATCTTTAAGATCCGCAGGTATCTATGTTAATCCAAAGTCAAACACTTGCTGCGTTGATAACCTGCTGAAATCTTTCTTTCTAACTTCGTACTCATCTCGCACTTCATCCAGAAATCTTCCAATGAAGGCACATGCATGTACTCCTAGGAGATTGTCTTCCTTGCCACTCCAAATGGATCGAAGTTCAGCCGTGCTGGGAAGAACTCTTGCTCGTACTCAGAGAACATCTCCGCTTCAATTCCTCGGGCTTTATGGATACTGGCACTCTGTAATAACCCACTTTGTGATTGGGAAGAAGCCTGTAGACTTGTGTCATTTCGACTGTAGGTCATGCATCTCCACGAGTTGTTTTCTCAACTCCATGATGACCAATATGTCACCCGGATATCTGGGAAACTTAACTGGTTCTCCTGAAAAGCCGATGACCCTGAGGTATGTAAAGTTCGCAAACTGGATGAAGATACTGCCAATCTTGGACACAACTTCCCAAGCTTCCTTGCTTACCTTGTTGGCCTTTAGGTCGCTGTTCAGCTTGCAAATGAATCCGTAGAAGAATCCATCGTTGACCACCTTGTAATCTTTATTGCATGCGGGCACAATAAGTATGTGGATATCACTCAAAAATAGGATCCTTGGAAAGCACACCACATCTATCCAGCTTGGAGAAGACACCCTGTGAAGTTGCTGCATATACCAAATACGAAGTCATTTTGAAGCTGTAAGTATGCCTCACATTCCAGAGCTGCTCACCAATGTTGTCACTAATGATTTCCGACCAATTGATTATTGAATTTGCTTTGTTGATTTCAATGGTCTTGATGAAAGCATACATCCATGTGCGGAAGTTGTGAGCGTTAGCTTTGCCATTTATCCTACATAACAACTTGGTAATGTCATCTACCTCCTATACCAGATTGGATCGTGGAAGAGTTCTTCGGAACTTAGATGGAGATATGGGCTTCTTCATGTATCATTGTTCAAGTATGCCCACACGATCAACATTATGCTTTTCCCATCATTACCAATATCCAATATGCTAATAGTAAGTCGCAAATGTCATGCTGGAATCTTCAGACAATAATTGATGAATTGTGCATCCAACCGGATTATTGTCTTCCCCATAGCATCTCGGACTGATCTAGATAGTGGGTGGTAAGACCTAGCACACTCCATGATGAATTGTCAGAAGAATCGAAATTTGTGGATGGGAATGCTAAAGCTCGAATGATTCCACTGCTTTTGACTACACGCATGAGAGAAGTCTTTCCAGCTCTGGATCTGTCAATCAATTTGGAAAGAGGTTCTAGACCTAGATCTGTATCTCCAATGTCAACAAACCTGGAAGTAATGCATGACTATGCTGAGATTTCTTTTTCATCCCGCTTTGCCATGACCGTATCTGTCTTTGTCTGAGCAATTCTTTTTCTCTTTATTCGGTCAAAATTCTTTACAACCGGTGCAGATCTGGAGATTTCTTCATATTCGGAGGATATGTTCAATGTATTGGACATTGATTTAAGCTCCCTTTCTCTTATATAAGCCCCTGTAATGAATACCTGCAATTAATTCATACAAAGATGGCAACTAGTACATGAACACTTGATTTTAATCATAAAAATTTGCATATATCAAGCTTGCTGCCCCAAAATTTGAGGTTTTGTTTGCATGCAAAGCAAGCATGAATTTTGTCAACTTCACCTGAGCACTGTACCACTATGCAAACAATTAATCAAACTTAAATCAAGCTCCTTCAAACCTAGGCACCAAACTTTTAAGCTTTCCGGTGAAAACACCTTCTTTCGAACAAATTTCCTCCTTAATTGGGCGCCAAAATTGCTTAGGTTGCACTTCACTTGCTAAAGAATTAATTAATTCATCATTATGACAACCCATCCTTATATAACCTTTACCATTCTATAATTAATAATTGCATCTCTTATTCCTGGCAATTAATTAATTAAAAATCAGCTTTTCTCTTTAAACTTGGGCACATATTTTGTGCATGTTCATGGCTGCATTAAATAAACTAAATTTATTTAATTTTAGTTTTCTACTTTTAGTCCACTTTGACTTCATAGTGTGGTTTAACCTCATGCACCAAAAATAGGAATTAATTCCATCAATAAATATTTTAAAAAGTATTAATTCTCCTCTAGATGGGTTACACTTTTTTGCATGAGAGGGGGCTGCATTAAATAAATTAAATTTATTTAATTTTAGAATTCTATTTCCAATTTCTTTTATCCTCTTCTCCTTTGTTGACTTCTCCTAATGCTTGGGTGCCCATTTTGAAAATAGAATTAATTACTAAATGCAATTAAAGTTGTCTTTCTATTCCAAAAGGGGTCACACTTTTTGACATAGCCAATTTTTATTTTTAAAAGTCAATTTCCAATGGGATTATTCACCCTGCACCGCAGCTCCAAAAATCCCATGATCCACTTAAGTTGTTTGACTTTCATAATGAGATTTTTACCTGCAAGGCAAGTAAAAATTCTCATCAATGCCTTAAGTGATTTTCTTTTATTTCACAATGGAAATTTTCACCTACAAGCGGATAAGAAATTCCGCTTTGCCCGTTGCTTCTAATTTTCCCATTATGACTTAAGTGGCTTTGCTTCCATGGGAAAATGTACCCTACAAGCGAGTAAAAATTCCCACTTGCTTGTTGCTACCAAAAATCTCATTGTAGCTTAAAACCTTCTTTTCCCAAAAATGCGACCTGCCCAGAAGAAACTTTTTATGCATGACTTTGTCTTTTAGAGAGAATCAGACCTCTGTGGCGAATTCCTTCGGCATAACATCCATAGATGAACTTCGGATACTCCAGGAAAGAAAACAAACTAAACCGGCAAAGGAATTGACCTAGAGAAATTTCACAGAAAACAAAATGGGAAAACACCAAAAATGCAAAACATTGCCAAAAGTCATAGATAAAGCCCAGGATTCATTCTTGGTGGAAACCCTATTGGTATATGGGAATATTGACATGTAAAACCACAACAGGGTTAAACCAGAGCACAATTTGCCTCAAACGGGACTCATAATAATTAAAAAAATTCTCGTAGGCAAACCCAACGATGCAGAATATAACGAGTTTGGGCATCTGGGTATTTGTTGAAATTGGCTTATATGGATCCTTGGGAATATCCTGATGTAAAACAGACACTTTCTGGCAATTAAAACACAAAACGACCCATCATTTGAAAAGTACGAAAAATTTCCGACATGGGGTAGTCTTAGATTTTAGGGTGAAATTGTGGGACACCATGTAGCCATCTAACCCATGCATGTTGATGTCCTACTACATAGTTACACAAATAGCCCTCTATCCATTTATTGACTTTCTATCTCGCCCATCTATCTATAGATGATAGCTAGTACCACGAGTCGAATCTGCACTGTAAGTTAGAAAATATCCTACTACAAAAAATGTGCTCATGTAATGTCCATCCCGGTCATTGACAATGTTCTTAGGCAAGCCATGAAGCCTAAAAACACCTGTGAAGAATGTTTGTGCTACCTATGGTGCCTTATGCCCAGAAGGCATAGAAAAGAAATGGGCATACTTGGTCAATCGATCGACCACCACGAGAGATACTGTCGTGCCCATGTAATCGACAAAAGACCTATAATAAAATCCATAGATATGCTCTCCCATTTCTGCTCAGGGATAGGAAGAGGTTGTAGAAGTCCTACTGGAAAAGTATGCTCAACCTTGGTTTGCTGACAAACCAAACACTCCCTAATATGGTTAAGGACATCGTCCTTTAACCCTTTCCATGTGAACCTCTCTCTAATGTATCTATAGGTCTTAAAATACCTAGGATGTCCTACTAAAGGTGTATCATGCACTATTCGAAGGATCTTCTCCTTCATCTTGGACTATGGTACAAAGAAAATCCTATCCTTGTAGTATATGAGGTCATTCAAGACCCGGTGTTACGCAGGACACGTCCCTTAGATTTTGGTGATGCCCTGAACATTTCGAGGACTTGGGGACTTGGAGGAGACGTCCCCAATTTTTTAAAAATATTTCAAAAGTTTTCTGATGTTTTTACTTTTTAAAAGATGTTATTTTTACCAAGAACGTCAAATTATAATCTTAAAAGTACCTAGAATACATTAAATATAGTTTAAATCCCTAAATGTCATTGAAAAAAGTTGAAATATTGAAATATTAATTATGTATTATTTTAAAAGTCATCCTCCTACCGTCCCCAAAATTTCATCTCACATGTAGTCCGACTTCTTGGAATACTCAACAAGTATGTGAGCCTTCCAATCAGCTGAAATCTATGACATAGAACTAATCATAGAATCAAGGTAAGGTCTCCTAGATAAAGCATCAACTACCACATTATTCTTACCTTTTGTGTACTTTATGTCAAAGTCATAAGCCTGTACCTTGTTCACCCATTTCTGTTGGTGGTCCTTGAGATCCTTCTACACCAAGAAAAACCTCAAACTCTTGTGATCCGTACGAACCACAAATATGTTGTTCACAAGATATCTTGCTGAATTTGACTAATGCATGCATAACGTCCAATATCTCCTTGTCATGAATTGAGTATCCCCTCTCCAAAATACTCAACTTTCGACTCTCATTGGAAATGGGATGCCTATCCCGCATAAGTCTTTGCTCCCATATCCTCACTTGATGCATTACGCTAGAGTACAAATGGTCGAGTGAAATCAGTAGTGTAAGTACTAGATATGAACTCATCACCTTCTTAAGGTGATTAAAAACTTGTGCTAAATCTAATTAGAACAACCACCTTCTTGGTCAAGTTTTTCAATGGTGTGCGGTCAAGTGAGAGAAGCCATTCAAAAATCTTACAGTAGTAAGTACATAAACCAAAGAACACTCTCAAATGTGTCAAAGTCCTTGGTGGTGGCCAATCCAATATCGCTTGATTCTTTTCCATGTCAACCTTGACTCCACCTCCTCTAATCACATAGCCCAAATATAATAGCTCACATGCCAAACTCGCACATAAAAGCCTTCGCGTATAATGAACTAGCCTCCAAGATACTCAATACCTCATCAAGATGTCTCATGTGCTCCTCCCATATCTTGCTATAAACAAAATGTCATTGAAGAATATCAACATGAATTGAACACATGGTTCATACATGACCGAAATGTAGTAGGTGCATTAAACAAACCAAACGGCATCACAAGAAACTTAAAGTGATTTGTGTAGTGGCATTTGAAATTTGTTTACGCACATCCCCTCTTTGACCTTGATCGATGGTATCCTAATCGCAAATCTATTTTAGAAAAATATATTGCACCATGTAGCTTATTGAACAACTCATCAATATGAGGCACAAGATACTTATTCTTAATGGTTTTTCATATTCAAGGCATGTTAATCTATGCACATATGCATGGTTCCATCATTCTTTATCAAAACCACAAATAGAAAACTTGTCAAATTGGCGAGTACTTGCCAAAGATTATGCAAAACGAATACTTCCCAAAATAACTCGCCAAAATGACTCGCATTAAGTTTTTGTGAGTACCGATTCCGAGCCCACAACTCGCTTTGACACGGACTGTACACGCCAAAAACACTCAAAAATGTGGATTTTTCCCTTTATAAGGCCCTACAACACTTCATTTTCATTCACACAACCATTTGAGCTTGCATTGCTTGTGTTGAATGGATTTTGGAGTGAATTCGAAGAGAGAATTTGGAGAATTGCATTTGGAGGTAAGTTTTTTTTTAATTCTTTCAAGTTTTTCCAAATTTGGTGTATATTATTTATGTTTTATAGATTCATATTGTAATTCTAAATACATGTAATGTAAAAGTGAATGCTTTTAATTTTTTAATAGTCATTTGCAGCCGGAGGTATGTTTTTTACGCAAATTCATTTTAAACTATTTAAACTTTATATGTGTATTATAATCGATTCATTGAATATGTTTTGTAATTTGAAATGCGTTCAACGTGATTGCGAATCATTTCAAATTTTTAATACGCATTTGCAACTGTAGGTATGTCATTTTTATTAAATTATGGTGAAATATGGTTATTCATGCAAGTTTTTTTAAAATTTAATTAAGCTTACATTTTTTTAATTTTTAAAATGTGCATTGTGTTGCATATTAGAGCTTATCAATGACATCGGGCTCGGCATAAGTTCAACATCTAAGTTAGCATGACTAGTAGGAACCGTTCCTGTGGATGCCCGTACCCTTGCTTGGAAGTATGGTGTATGTGGAGCAGCTCAAGGAGTACTTACTTGATTTTCGTGGCAAAACAATGTTTTGAGATATCGGTTATCAAGTATCACCTTGCATCTATTATTTTTGGGACATAGTGTTTTGCCCCAATGTTATGGAAGAGGCAAAGTGAAAGATGAAAGCGAAGTTGATAGAGCTAAAGCAATACAGAGCTAAAGAAGAATAAACTAGAGAGGGAAAGGGTGCAGACAACCAAAACACAAACCATTAGACCTAGGACTGCAATGACAGAGATGATGAAACAACAATTGTGGGCTCTATTTGTGGTCTACACATACAAACCAGAAAAGGCACATCTTCATCAAGTTCAAGCAAAGGCATACATAGTTTTTTTGTGCCAAGGAACATACATGGAGCACAACCTTCATTGTAAGGTACAATCTAGAACAAGGATATGCACAAGGAAGCGGATAAAGCATGTGCAAATTTCTGGTACTATAACCTTCCATTCAATGTGGCAAAAAGTCCATATTTGGAGTACTTGATGACAACGTTAACATTGTAGAAAAAGGGTACAAAACACCCTCTCCAAAAATTTGAGTGGGAAATTACTCCAAAGTGTAGTTACAGATGCCACTACAATTCTAGAAGAGCAAAAAAACAATGACATAAATACGAATACACCATTTTTTTAGATGAGTGGACGGATGGAAAGAACCACACCCTTATTAAATTTTTAGCGGCTTCAAATGGTGAGATGATGTTTTGAAGTCTATTAATGCCTCTAACATAATAAAAAATGTAGAGAATTTGAGTGTTATGTTGGAGACGGTTGTATTAGAGGTAGGTATACAAAATGATGTGCAAGTTGTCACAAAGAATGAAGCAACATATGTGGCGGTGAGAGACTACCGCAAGAGAGACATTTATCACTCTTTCAGGACTCCTTGTGCAGCTCATTGCCTTGACCTTCTTTTGGAGTACATAGACAAAAATTGATTAGGTGAGGCCAGTTGTAGAAGATGCAAGAAACATAACAAAGTACATATATAATCACCCTTGGGTTCTCAACTTGATGAGAGAACACACAAAGGGGAAAGAACTTGTTCGAGCGGTGTCACGAGTTTACAACTAACTTCTTGACGTTGCAAAGTATTTCTAGTTTGTTGACATGATTCAAGCAAATGTTTGTGAGCAAGCATGGCTAGACTCGGAATAGTTAAAGAAAGTTGATGGAGAGAGGGTTGCAGTAAAGATAGTTTTTGATGATATCTTTGCAAAGAGAGCTATAAAGATCATCAACGTAATTTCAAACTTCAATTTATATTTCATTCTTTTATTTTATTTATTATTTATTTTTGGTTAGGTTACCTAAGGAGAGGGCCCTAGCCCATTGTGGCATCACCCCCCAGATCGGCTATGGAACCATCTAAGGATGGAAGTTTTAAGCTCTCGGCTAGCCCACGGATTAAACCACATTATTGTGGTGCCCTATCACCAGGGTATCCAAACCGTCGGTAGTAGGCCGCTTAACACGGAGCCGAGATTTGAACCTTGGACCTCCCAATTACTAAGAGACCCAAGAACCGTTACACCACTACTCGTTGAATTAATTTGTTAAATTATAAATATATATATTTTTACTTTATTTGTAAGTTTGTAACCTTACATTTTAATGCGTGTAGGTGTTAGAGCCGTTGGTGAGGGTTTTGCGTTTGGTTGATGGGGAGAAAAACCCTATGGGGTACATTTATGAGGCCATGGATAGGGCCAAAGAGTCTATCCAAAACTATTATAGGGGATATCGTCAAATATGGTCCCTTTTGGGAGATTATTGATCGAAGGTGGAACAATCAACTCCACCAACCTATTCATGTAGCGGGGTACTACCTCAACCCCAAGTATTTCTTCTCCAATGACTTCACAGATGTGAACGGAGAGGTTATGGAGGGCCTTTCAACATGTATTGAGAGGATGATACCAGATGTTGAGACGAGGGACCTCGTTATTTTAGAGCTGCAAAATTACAAATGTGCTACGGGGAGGCTCTTTTCTTTGGTGTTAGCTATCCGAGGGAGAACCACACAGACACTAGGTAATAAAAATTAGAATGTTTACCAAGTTACTTATTAGTTACAGATTTGATTTTATTAATTACTTATAAACTTTTGATTATCTTGTTTGTAGGTTCTTGGTGGGAGGATTAGGGAGGAAATACCCTGCATCTTCAAAAGCCAGCCCTTAGAATTCTATCTCAACCTTCAGTAGCGCTTCTGGATGTGAACGCGACTAAAGTTTGTGTGAGGCCATTCACACGAAGAAGCACAAGTTGAATAAGAAATGACTCAACGAATTGGTTTTTGTGCAATATAATATCTGGCTTTGCACAAGAAAAGTGGAGACCACATCAGAGGAGCTTATCGATTTGGATGAGATAGATTCATACATCGAGTGGACTGGGCGAGAAGAGGAAATCCTTGCGTTCATAGAGGACGAGATTGCTTTTTTGAGAGGCAAGCTATGGATGGAGAAAAACTAACAAGAGACATTGGATTGGATGAAATCTTTGGAGGTGATCTCCAACATGCAAGAGAGGATTCACCACCATCTACTACCAGGTTGGAGCCAGAGTCGCAGCCCTTCAGGAGGAGCGAGGAGATGCAACCAAGTGTGGGGACTAGTAGAGGCACTAAACCCTCTCCCCAATATTTCTCTAGAGCAGGGAAGAGGAAAATGTAACTTATTGTATATTGTAACTTGTATAGATATGAAATTTATGATGATATTTTTCAATGAAAATCATCATAAATTCATAGCACTTATCAGCCAACTGTTGTATTCGCACGATGATGTAATTTTGTTTTGAATTTGTATTCAAATCTAATAGAAAACACTTCTCCAACATTTTATGGACTCATTCGATACATTTTGTAGCTATATGTTGCTTAAAATTTATGTTTTTTAAATAAATTTGCATATTTTTTAAGTTGTCAAGTAATCCCGAGTATTCGTTGAGTCTTGCCGAGTCAATTTCTTTTTGGTCTGTCGAGTATGAGTATGCAAACTATTTGTAAAACTATACTTTCCTACAACCACATGACATTTTTTTGTCAATTGTTAGGAGTTAGGGTGTGTTGTGCAAGTCATTGAGGCAAAACATTTCAAAGATATCTCAAAAAGTTAGGAGAGGTCAAACAATACTACCAAAGCCAATACTTCTTGTTTGTCACAATCTTAGGCCTTGTGTTTTTTGGATAGTTAGAAAACACATAAATGTAAGGAGAATTTGCATGCATGTCTCATTAGACAATTCAGAAAGATAGAGATGTGGAGTGGACTGGCATTGTAGGGTAGTGATTTCATAGACATTTGAAATTAGGGTTTCTCTCTAGCTATCAAGGTAATGATTAGGGTGTCTCTCATCAACAACCCTAATAGTGTCGTCTATTAATGATTATCGGTATCAAGGATTTCATTTGGGTGGCATTTAATTTGTTATAAGATATTAAGACAAAGACATGAACAAAAAAACTAATAAAAGGTGGGAATAAATACTTGCATGTTCGCACCTATTCCATGGCTCAAATTGTTCTTGCCAAAATAATATCTGTTATATGTGTGCCACTTTTTTGTCTCCATCTCACTTGCATTATTCAAGTGAGTGCAATTTGTTTTAAAAGGGTCAAAATAAAAATTAGGGAAAATCTAAAAGGTTTCAGATCCAAAACCCAATTGCAATGTTTTTTCTTGTAGCACTTTTGTAGCCCCCATTTTAGTTTTAAGCTCAAGTAATTGTAGGAAAGAAGGAGATGTGAAACCAACCATCTCTAATTAAATCTTACAAATCTTACATATTTATAAACAAGGTGGTGATTGCAGAATAAAGTTGTGTGGAGAAACAACTTGGCTTGTTCGGGTTTTACTTCTATGTTCATATTTTTGTCTTTCCACACAGGGATTAAGGATGTGATATTTATATTTTTGTTTATATATATTTATTTTTGCGCTTGTCCTGGAAACACAAAAATTGTATGGAAATAAATATTGCAATTACAATAACACAAAAGAACAAGCCATCAACATTAAATTGAAAATACTCAATCAAAGATTAACAAAAACTCGGTGGTTATATACGAAGCACAACGACATCCTTTTCTTTATTTTATTGAAATTATATTTTTGAAGGCATTTCTTAAATGAATGTTTAATCACAAAACTTTTTTTTCATTGACATGGTTTGTTTGAAGAAGATTCAATTGAAAGAGTCCATCTATCACATAAGTTTACAAGATTGAATGGTCAACCAACCAATAGATTATTTATCACCTTTTTGAGATATTTTTACCTTAATTAATTAATCATTCAACTTTGCAAACATACATGATATTTAAGTTAAGAGGATTCAACTTTCTACTAAACAAACAATATCACTGCAAAGGAAGTCAATCTAACACATGGTTTTACTATGATTCCTAATCTATTTTATTTGAAAAAGAAGATGGAACATGTGTTGTATTAAAGCTTTCAAAGTTTCACAACAAAACAAATTGCAAGCAATTATGCATGCTGCGAAACATTGTCAGATATCTCTCTCAAAAAGTGAAATAAAAAAGTTTCAGTTTTTTCTTGTACTTCAATAATTTTAATGTATCAAGCATTTTATCACGGTGCAGGATGTATACCCTTTTTGTCTTATTTGTTGAGTATTTCTAGCAAATTGTTCAAATAATCAATCCACCATATTCAACCCAACCTTCACCACAATTCCATTGTCCATATGAACCCATATAGCAATATTATAGCATTCAACAATTGTAGAAACTGTCTAATATTATAAATTTAGGTGTTGCAATAGGAAGTACATGATTCTCTTCTATTACCAAATGAACTCCAATGGATGTTATTGATCTGAATTTGTTTGTATTGAACACCAATTAAGAAATAATGTTTTCAGTTTTATTTGATGGTTTTACTTGTAAATTGCATGGTATGATATCCCCGTCTACAAGCAGCTCGTCAAACAGCTGTACAAAAACATAGCAAAAGTATGTCACATGCTTTTTCATCAGTTCTTGGTCGGGAAATCTGTCCAAACTGTTTGGGAATTCTAAAAATTCTAAAAAAATCAGAATTTTTAAAAAAGTTTGGAAAAAATCAATCCAAAATATATATGAATTGAATTTTATAAATATAAAAATTTGACAAAAACAATAATTTTTTAATAATGTAATAAAATGTAATATTTTTAATATATAAAGTTGATAATTACTGTTTTTTCTTTAAAAAAAACAAAAACAAAATTATTAAAAAAATTTAAAAATAAAAATAATTTTTCCCTAAATTAAGACCAACCCAACCAAATTTTTCTGACTCAGCTGATAAATCCAGAACCGACGGGCTTTTATACAAATTCAACGGGATTTGATAACTATGTTTTCGAGGCATGCCCACGGCTACAAAGTGACAGGCCAGGAATAAAACAGTTTCTAATATATGTACTGTTTATTTTTCAAAAACAACTAAACAAAAACCTTTGAGAGGGAGACAATATATTGCATTGAAAATGGATTTGGAAATGGAATAAGGGGATGCACAAGTGACAAAGTTAGAAAGCACCAAAGCAAACGAACTATAAATGAAAAGGAGAATGTTGATTCATTCAAACTATATTGTTAATTGTTTTTTGTGGAGGCAATAACACTTGAACTCCATCAAATTCAATTGTGAATGTGTTATATGTTTTAAATATGTACAAATGCCGAAATGAATATGAAGAATTATAATTGTATTCATAGAATATTTTTGCAGCAGTTGGGGGGTAAAAGTTTGTCCTCTATATAAACATATACTCTCATTATTTTTAAGTTTCGTGAAAAACACTTGGTCCTAATTTTGTTATGAAATATTTAATTACAAAAACAAATTTAAAAAAAGTCTCCACTCTCATGCCTTTGGCTCCACGAGTTTTGCTGCTCAAAATGATTTACACAGCTCAATTTAAATGAATTTCATAACTGTGTACATGCAATCTTTAAAAACAGTTTTGAAGGATGCATTGGAGCAGTGTACAGTTAATGAGATTTTCTCATTATGTAACCGTCAGGATTTACACAAAAAATTGGGTTTTATGTATTATCAATGAAAGATTGGAAAGTAAAATGATACTAAAAACATGGATACTTATTTTTAAAAGCTTTATAAAATCATTTAGGATCCAAGGAAAAATTTATACGTATTTTTAAAAGCTTTATAAAATCAGTTAGGATAAAAAAAAGATTTAAATCCAATGGATATTATAAGTTCTATTTTTCAGAATTAGAAGTATTGGTGCCAGGAGTAGGGGCAAAAATTGTTAAGGCAAAAATAAGTGTAGCAAATATTAATAATATGGGAAAGAGGAATTGATGATGACCAGCTGAATAGACAACCTTAGTTTATATATACATGAAGTAGGACATCGGGTTGTATTCCACTAAGAGAAAATTGATATAAATAAAGAAATATGTAGCCCTTTGAACAAACGTCCTTACAATGTACATGTATAGAGTCTGTATTTAGGTTGTATTTCTGCAGGGCAATTAGGAGATGAGGGTTGTATGGTTATATTTACAGCAGATTCTTGGAAAGTTACCAAGGGTTCTCTTGTGGTAGCAAGAGGTAAGAAAGTAGGTACTTTGTATTTATCCACTGTTAGTACTGATCCATCTTCTATTTTAGCTACTACAGGTATAGACACAACTTTGTGGCATCACAGACTTGGCCATATGAGTGAGAAGGGGATGAAGATTTTACATTCACAGGGAAAGTTGTCAGATTTGAAAAACATAGACCTGGACTTTTGTGAGCATTGTGTGTATGGGAAACAAAAGCGTGTGAGATTTCTCAAGGTTGGATCAACCAAGGAGCACAAGTTAGAGCTTGTTCATACGGATGTGTGGGGACCGGCTCAAGTATCTTCTCTTGGTGGTTCACGGTATTATGTTACTTTTATTGATGATGCTACTAGGAAGGTTTGGGTTTATTGTATAAAGAAGAAATCTGATGTATTTAATACTTTCAAGAAGTGGAAAGCTTTGGTTGAGAATGAAACATGTTTGAAGTTGAAGTGTCTCAAATCAGATAATGGTGGAGAGTATTGCAGCAATGAATTTAATAACTATTGTTCATAGAATGGAATCCGTAGGGTGAAGACAGTTCCTAGAACACCACAACAGAATGGTGTGTCAGAAAGAATGAACATGACTATCATGGAGCATGCAAGGAGCATGAGATTGCATGTTGGATTGCCCTTATAGTTTTGGGCGGATGCATGTAGATACTATTGTTTACTTGATAAACAAAGGACCTTCAAGTGCTTTGGAAGGTGGAGTACCCAAGGAGGCTTGGACCAATAAGGAGGTAAACTATTCTTTTCTGAAAGTTTTTGGTTGTGAGGCATTTGTGCACATTGATAAAGAGAATAGGACCAAGCTAGAAGCTAAGTCAAAGAAATGTACTTTCATTAGATATGGCACTGATGATTTTGGATTCCGGTTGTGGAGTTTGGATGAGAAGAAAATCATTAGGAGTAGGGATATTATTTTCAATGAAAGGGTTATGTATAGGGAACAACTATAGGATAAGAAGCTGGAAAAGTCTGAGTATGTAGCACTTAATGAGATAAAAGATAGAGAAGTGCTCAAAGGACTAGAAAATAAACAAGTTGGCATCAATCTTGGCACATTCGGTGTTGATTTTGTAGATCAAAATCAGCAAGAATAACAAGAGCCTCAAAATCTAGAAAATCTTGTAAGACGTTTCTAGGTAAGTAAACCTCTTACACGATTATCTTCGTATGAGCTTTACTTGTTTATTGACAAATGGTGGAGAACCAGAAATTTTTGAAGAAGCAATGCAGGTAGAAACACGGAAAAAGTGGGAGCAGGGTATGGATGAGGAGATGGACTCCTTGGACCACAACCAAACTTGGGATTTGGTTCGATTGCCAACAGAAAGAGAACATTGCAAAACAAGTGGATTTACAAGTTGTCAAGGAAGAAAAAGGTGACAAAAAGAGGTACAAGGCAAGACTTGTTGTGAAGGGAATTTGCATGGGAAAAGGTAGGTATAGACTTTGATGAAATTTTCTCTCCTTTTGTTAAAACGACTTCTATTAGAATTGTTTTAAGTTTAATAGCTATGGAAGATTTGCATCTTGAACAATTAGATGTAAAGACTGTTTTTGTTCATGGTGATTTGGAGGAAGAAATATATATGGAGCAGCCCACGGTGGATATGAAGTCGGGGGAAGGAGAATTTGGTGTGCAGATTGAAAAAGAGCTTCAGTATGGCCTTAAGCAAGCTCCAAGGTAGTGGTATTTGAGATTTGACAGTTCATGATAGAACATGGTTACTCTAGATGTCATTCTGATCACTGTGTTTATTTTAAGAGACTAGATAATGACACCTATATTATCTTGTTGTTGTATGTGGATGACATGCTTGTGGCAGGGACAAACTTGCAGGATATAAATGAGCTAAAGAGACAGTTAGCCAATACATTTTCCATGAAGGATTTAGGTGCAGCAAAGAAAATTCTTGGCATGAGAATCAATAGAGACAGAAAGAGTAAAATATTGACTTTGTCTCAAGAAGAGTATGTGAACAAGGTGTTGGACAGGTTTAGGATGTAGGATGCAAAACCAATAAGTACACCATTGGCAGGGCACTTCAAGTTGAGTAAAGAACAATGTCCTAAAACATATGAAGAGATTGAATATATGTCTAGAGTTCCATATGCTTTAGCAGTTGGAAGTTTGATGTATGCTATGGTATGCACAAGACCAAACATTGCCCATGCAGTGGGAGTTGTTAGCAAATACATGAGTAATCCAAGAAAGGAGCATTGGAATGCAGTCTAGTGGATTCTCAGATACTTGAGAGGAACCAATAGTGCATAATTGTGCTATGGAGGGTCAGAGGTTTCTTTACACGGATATGTTGATGCAAACATGGTTGGAGATTTGGATGGTAGGAGGAGCACCACAGGTATGTATTCATTGTTGGTGGCACTGGCAGTTAGTTGGATTTCTAAATTGTAGAAGATTGTTTCTTGTCTACTACAGAGGCAGAGTATGTTGCTACTATAGAAGCAAACAAGGAGATGATATGGATGCAGCGGTTCATGGAAGAGTTAGGAAAGAAGCAAGAGGATTACAAGTTATTCAGTGATAGCCAAAGTGCAATTCATCTTGTCAAGAACTCAACATTCCATTCGAGAACCAAACATATACAACTCAGGTATCACTTCATTAGATCAGTTTTGGAGGATGGACAATTGATGTTGGAGAAGATCCATACAAGTCAGAATCCTGCTGATATGTTGACAAAGGCAAGTGACAAAAGAGAAGTTGGAAGGTTGTTCGGCTTTGATAGGTCTTCAAGATTGATCTTGAAGAAGAGAAACGAGTTAGAGAAGAGTCCGAGGATGAGCTGTAATGGGTTGCAGACAGTTAGTCTCCAAGTGGGAGATTGTTGAAGATGTGGAGTCTAACTGCAAGATGAAGTGGCAATTTGCTTTTTCCTTGATTTTGGGAGGAAAACATGGCCATGGATAAAAATAGCATTGTCTTATTAATAGACAGGAGTTGTTATTTTTATGTTTATAAAAATAGCATTGTCTTATTAATAGACGGGAGTTGTTATTTTTATGTTTATCTTATTTATATGCATGTCTTATTTATAAGCATGTTATATTTAGGTTGCTTGTGGTTGAAACAAACTTTTTCAAAGAGGTGCACAAGTTATATATATGTGCATGGATTTACTCTTTAAAATATGAAAAAGAGATAATTGTATTGTATTCCTTTGGACTTAATAAAGGAAAATGTTGGCTTGTTTCTGGTGGATGTAGCCCACATTGGGTGAACTACGTTAAATCTTGGGTTTATCTTGTGATTGCATGCTTATATTATTTCTAATTTAATTCCATTTTATTGCTCATCTGTGTTTTGATCCTAACAAATCCATCCCCATCATCCAAATCTATTTCAATTTAATGAAATAGAACACCATTTTATTATAAATAAAATATATTGTTTTAGAAGGAAAAATATTATTTTAGAAATAAAATCTAAATATATTATACATCTTAATCTTATAAAGGTGATATATATATAATGATCCAGAAGACAACTAAATTCCTAGTTCAAATACAATTAAGAATTAAAACTTGAAATCTAAATATATTATACATCTTAATCTTATAAAGGTGATATATATATAATATATAATGAAGACAAATAAATTCCTAGTTCAAATACAATTAAGAATTAAAACTTGAACATACCTTCACTCATAATCCATCCGCATCATCCAAATCCCAATTGAACACTCGCATTCTCGATCATAACGTAAGTGCTATTAAAATGACAACAAAATTCAAAAATGTGAAAAAGAAATACAACTGATGTGTGTCATGGGAGCTAAAACTATCGAATTCCACAAATACAAATACTATGTGTCATGGGAACTAAAATTTGTTATAATGGACTCTTGTAAAAAATCTGCAGTCTTATACAACAAACAACATAAAAGAAATAAACAGAACACTTAAATAACTTGCATAACCAGATAAATATTCGAACCAGCACTGTTGTGCGTAATCTCCATTAATAAAAGCTTTTCATTCTCAAAGCTTCAGCTCTTTACAATCAAGTCAGTATGCGTGTACTGTGTGCTTTCAATGCACATCCTTCCTTGCTTGTGTAGATTTCACACCTTTGTGTGTGCATACAAAGCAATTACAATTGTTGTTATTTAAATAGAATAACTCACCCACTAACAACTCTTCAACTGAGCATTCTAAATCTAAACTCATGCTTTAAAATAGTTGCATGCTATGCATGAATTAAAACAAATTTATTTGAATTAAATATAATCCTAAAAATAGGATAAAGCTGAGTTAACTAAAGCAAACTAAGCAAAACTAAATCTATTTTTAATATTCCTAAAAAAGCTACAGGTTGGAATTCACTATGCATGGGCATGCATATTTCCAACACTCCCCCTTAATTTCAAACTGTAGCTTTCACTCTTCTGGAGCTTCATTTGCTTTTTCAGATTTGCCATGCATGCGCGGGATCACAAACTCCCAAACAATCTCTCAAATATTCAAAAACTTCTTTTGCCAAAGCCTTTGTAAAAATGTTTGCAAATTGATCTTCGGATTTGCAAAATTCAAGATGAATTTCCTTGTTGTTTACCACTCCCTGATGAAATGATACCTCGTATCAATATGCTTGCTCCTCTTATGAAAAACATGATTTTTGGACAATGCTATGGCTGAGTTGTTTTCACAAAAAATCTGCGTAGCTTCCTCTTGTTTCTGTTGTAAATCTGTCAACACTCTTCTCATCCAAACAGTTTGACATGTTGCTCCTGTTGCTGCTACATACTAGAAGTTGCTTCATGAAGATAACATGACAATGGGTGCTTCTTTGATGCCCACAAAACCACTCCTGTTCCAAAGTGAAAAGTATAGCCGGATGTGCTTTTCCAATCATCTATACTTCCAACACTGTCACTATCTGTATAACCAATGAGTTTGAACTCATCGAACTTGAATAAAGAATTCCATAATTTCTTGTTCCACATACATACCTCAAAAATTCCTTTTCCAGCTTGCCAATGTGAATCTTTTGGAGATTCCATGAACCTTGATATGAGGCTCACACCATACATAATATCAGGCCTTGTGGCATCAAATACATAAGACTTCCAACCAACTTTTTAAACAATGTTGGATCCACAAACGATCCTTCATCCTCTTTGCTCAACTTCAAACCTACTACAACTGGTGTTGGCACTAGCTTACAATTCATCATGTTAAACCTTTTCAAAACATCATTTGCATATTTTTCTTGTGAGATAAAAACTTCACCTTCTGATTGTTGAACTTGAATGCCCAAAAATAATGCATAAGACCAAGATCTGTCATCTCAAACTCCTTCATGGCTGATTTGAATGACTCGTAGATAGATTTCCAGTAATGATCAAATCATCTACATATAAACAAACAATTAAAATTTTACCTTGCTCATTTATCTTGGTGTATAAGGTAGGCTCACTGCTGCTCCTACTGAAACCATTCTCAATCAAATAAGAATCTATTCTTGTTGTACCAAGCTCTAGGTGCTTGCTTGAGACCATAGAGCGCTTTCTTCAATCTGTATACTTTTCCTTCATGACCTTCAATCTCATAAACTTCTGGCTGATTTACATAAACTTCCTCTTCAAGGAATCCATTTAAGAATGTTGATTTAACATCCATCTGATAAATAGGCCATTTGTTTTGAGCTGCAATTGCTAAAACCATTCTTACCGTGTCCAAACATGCTACTGGTGTAAATGTTTCATTGTAGTCAACTCCATATTATTACGTAAAACCTCTTACCAGCCTTGCTTTTGTGCTGTACTTTTCCATCAGCATTGTATTTTGTCTTGTAGACCCACTTGACTCCTATCACGTCCTTTCCTTTTGGAAGATCCATCAGCTCCCATGTCTGATTCTTCTCTATAGCATCGATCTCATCATCCATGGCTTTTTCCCAAACTTCATTCTTTATAGCCTCTTCGTAATATACTAGATCTGCAGCTTGAGAAAATAATGCAAAAACTGAAAATGAATTAGTTGTATCAACATTATAAATCTCACTTAGACTTCTTGTTTTCCCGTTGTAGACTATTCGATGCATGAATGCTTTGTGGTGATGGAGTAGCTTCTGGTGTTCCATGTGGTGTCTTTTGCATGGATGAAGATCGCTGAAATCTTGGTGACCTCATTTGTAGATGGAGGTGTAGCTTGTGCTACAACTTGTGGTGCATGTCCAAGATTTGTAGATATAATACCTTGTTGCTCTAAAGTTTCATCTGTCATATCATCATGCGGAATAATGTTGCTATACTCATTGTTTTCTCTATACTTCCATCCCATGCTTCATTCTCAATAAACTGTACATCCTGTTGATCACAACCTTTCTAGTGACTGGATTGTATAACTTGTACACTTTTGTATTCTCTGAATACCCAACAAAAATACACTTTTCTCCTTTGTTGTCTAATTTCTTCCTTAGCTCATTAGGTACATGTGCATACGCTACACAACCAAAAACTCTGAAATGTGAAACATTGTGTTTCCTATTAGTCCATGCTTGTTGAGGAACCATGTTCCTAACAAGTTTCGTTGGACACCTGTTCAAAATATAAACAGAAGTTGCTTACGCTTCTGCCCAATAATCATTTGGAAGATGTTTTGCCTTCAACATGCTTCTCACCATCTCCATGATGGTTCTATTTTTCCTCTCTACCACACCGTTCTGTTGTGGTGTATACCTAGTAGTAAATTGTTTGTGTATACCATGATATCTGCAAAAATTCATAAACTCATTAGAAACATACTCACCTCCTCTGTCCTCTTCGAGAACTTTGATGTAGTATCCACTTTGCTTCTCCACTAATGCCTTGAACTGCTGAAATGTATCAAAGGCATCTGATTTAAGAAAATAAACCCATGTCTTCCTTGTGTAATCATCAATGAATGTCATAAAATAAATACAACCTCCAATAGAAGTTGTCTGCATAGGTCCACATAAATTTGAATGTACAATCTCAAGTGGTGCACTTGCTCTTACTATTTTGCCAACTAGGAAATGAATCTCTGTGTTGCTTCCCAAAATACAACCTTCACATACCCTTTCCGGTTTCTGAATCAATGGCAAACCTTTAACCATATTCTTTCTATGTAATAAATTCAAACCTCCAAAATTCAAATGTCCATACCTTAGATGCCAAAGCCATGATTCATCCTTCATGACTGAATGAAAAGTTGATTGTGTTCCTTCAACACAGGACTCAACTATATTTACATAGGAATCAACGCAGGACTCGCTTCTATAGCGCATACGTGATTTTCATTGGCATAGGACTCATTTGTTTGAGCGCAGGACTCAACAAAAGACTGATTTGGCTTAGCGCAAGACTTTGCTGCTAAACCGAGCTTTGCTAATTTTTTGCTAACAGATCTGATTTCTTCTTTTTTCCAGGTTTCAAAATCAATGGAAACATCCTATTTCTGCTCATCTTCACTTTTGCAATCAACTGCGTGCTAGGAGGTTTGTCCACAATCACGCACTCATTGTCTTCCATATAGACTCGATATCCTTTCTGTACCAGTTGTCCAATACTCATAAGGTTATGTTTCAAACCTGCAACATAGTAAACATCTTGCATACTTGTTTGCTCCCCCTGTCTTGTTAGAATACTAATGTGCCTTTTTTTCACAGACACTATTGTTATTTCCAAGAGTTACATCACTCTTAACTGAATCATCCAAAATAAAAACAAATCTAGATTACCTGTCATGTGATTACTGCAACCTGAATCCAAATACCATACATCACATGGACTCTCTTTTGACAAATTACATTCAATAGGGGATAAAGAAGGTATTGCTTTGCAATCCTTGTGCATGCAATAAACATAGGTTTAGAAATAGAACTTCCAACCTGATTTTGATTTGCCTCTCTTAATCATATTGTTTTTCTTGCAATCATAAGCATAGGGTGCCCATACTTCTTGCAACATAGTAAACATCTTGCATACTTGTTTGCTCCCCTGTCTTGTTAGAATACTAACCGTGCCTTTTCCTTTCAGACACTATTGTTATTTCCAAGAGTTACATCACTCTTAATTGAATCATCCAAAATAAAAACAAATCTAGATTACTGTCATGTGATTACCATAACTTGAATCCAAATACCATACATCACATGGACTCTCTTTTGACAAATTATATTCAATAGGGGATAAAGAAGGTATTGCTTCGGCAATCCTTGTGTATGCAATAAACATAGGTTTAGAAATAGAACTTCCAACCTGATTTTGATTTTGCCTCTCCTAATCATATTGTTTTTTCTTGCAATCATAAGCATAGTGCCCATACTTCTTGCAATAATGGCACTGAACATGAGACTTATCTTGTCTCTGACCATAACTCTATTCTTGATTTTGTCCTCTTCCACCTAAGTTTGATGAACCGCTGCCGTGTCCTCTAGATGGACTTCTTCCTCTGCCTCTTGGGCTGAAACTTCCTCTTCTTTTGCCACGACTACCTATTGTCTGAGATGCAAAAGCCTGATCTACACTTGCATGTGATCTATTCATCCTTTGTTCATGATTGATTAGTGATGCATGCAACTCATCAATAGAAAACTGACTCAGATCCTTAGTTTCTTCAATAAAGAACAACTAAAGGATCAAATTTCGTAGGCAAACTTCTAAGCAATTTTTCAATAATCCTTTTGTCTTCAAGAGTCTCACCATGGGATTTGATTTGATTGACTAAGCCAACTACATAAGTAAAAATGATTCTCTGAATTTGAATCTTTCATTGCTAAATTTTCAAAATCTCTATGAAGTAATTGTAGCTTGGCGGTTTTTACTTTCTCCTTACCTTGATATGCAACTTGTAAAGTATCCCATGTAGTCTTTGCTTGACTAGCTGCTGCCACTCTTGGAAGAATGCTTTCATGCATTGCTTGATGAATATAGAAAAGAGCTTTGTTGTCCTTCTTTCGTAACTCCTTCAAAGTATCTTTCTCTGCTTGAGAAAGTGCAATATACGCTGCTGCATTTATGGCTCTGTGTACCCATCTTCAACGATCTCCCACACGTCTTGAGATCTGAATAGCGCCTTCATGGTCAACGACCAGTATTCGTAATTCTTTCCATTAAATTGCGGCGTCTGCATGCCGGATGTAGAAGCCATAGCTTGCTACCAATTTAATAAGCTGCTGGAATAACCTCACTCTGATACCAATTTGTAGAAAATCTACAGTCTTATACAACAAACAACATAAAAGAAATAAACAGAACACTTAAATAACTTGCATAAATAGATGAATATTCGAACCAGCACTGCTGTGCATAATCTCCATTAATAAAAGCTTCATCATACTCAGAGCTTCAGCTCTTTACAATCAAGTTGTGCGTGTAACTGTGTGCTTTCAATGCACATCCTTCCTTGCTTGTGCAGATTTCACACCTTTGTGTGTGCATACAAAACAATTACAATTGTTGTTATTTAAATAGAATAACTCACCCACTAACAGCTCTTCAACTGAGCATTCTAAATCTAAACTCATGCTTTAAAATAGTTGCATGTTATGCATGAATTAAAATGATTTATTTGAATTAAATCTAATCCTAAAAATAGGATAAAGCTGAGTTAACTAAAGCAAACTAAAGCAAAACTAAATCTATTTTTAATATTCCTAAAAAAGCTACAGTTGGAATTCACTATGCATGGGCATGCATATTTCTAACAACTCTATGGTTTAGTAATTTTGCAATTATTATTTACCATAGCATGTGAGATAGGTTCTCTCCTAAAGTCTTATCTTAAGATGATGTAAAATGGGATACACTTCTAAAGTTGCTGATCTGAGGCTTCAAGGACCTATTAACAACTGAAAAATATATTTCTGAATACTTCAATGTTATCTTAGATTGGCATCCATGTAATTACAGATGCATCTTGTTGAGCATAGACTGTTCAATCCTAAAATGGGTTGGGTACAAACCATTATATTTCTATATCATCAGGAATTTTGAGATTTAACTCGGCCATACTTAGAAGTTAAGAAACTTTTTAACTAGAATGCAAACCTATATTTAAGAACTTGAATACCACCATTGTGATAGTTCATGAACAATAATAATCACACTTCCCAGAAAGTAATCCCCTTTCTTGAATTTCGACATGATTGATTTTTCATACAAATCCTTTCCAGCATGTCCTTCGCTCGTTGACACATGTTTTTGCTGTAGGAATTCCTAAGCAATTGGCATACTTTGGGTATAGCATAAAACCTTTCTATCACACCAGCAGCGAAGGTTTGTGTCTGTTGCTAATGCCTAGCTGTTAGCAACCACTTGCTCATGTTAAAGTAAGACAACACTTGGAAATTCTTACTAATATGTTGTTCCATTATTGAAGTAAGGGTCTTGCTTGGTTTGTCCCGTCACTATAAACACCTTCTATCTTATAAATATACAGGAAAATAAGCAAAAAAACATAATGCACAATTGATCCTTGATAGTGTTCCAACTTTCCTATTTGCAAAATGTTTGGGGTTTCTCTCTAGTAATATGATGGAAGGATATGCTATTTTGAGAGGACTCTTAGAGGCTCTGGGCTGACAACATATCATAGTGGATTCAGATTCTCAAATTTGGATTAAGCATCTACAACATGTTACCCCTTGTAGTCAAACGGATTGAAGATTGAGAAGACTATTGGATAGTATTTTCACCCTAATTAAATTTCTAATATGGAGTGTTGATGTACAACCAATACGAAAGATGAAAGGGTTTGTAACAGGTAAACTATTCTAATTACTTAACCATTTATAATCAGAATAATGCATTCATGCTTGTAACAATTGATAAATAGTAAGTAATTTCTCAAATACACAAGAGGAGAGATAGAGTTACTCGTACACAACATAATAGGGATGATTTGGATGTGCAGGATAGTGGAACAAGATGATCAAGAACCGTGGAATAGGATAGAGTTCGGTGAGAGTTCTAGAGTTGCAAACTAAATAGGGGGCAAGGCCGTATAAATTTTGTACAGTCCAAACCAGATTTGTATGATGATGACCTGTAATTTTATGATCTTGGGCCTTTTGACAATCTAGACATACAACTTTTGGTATGCCTTTCTTGGTTGGTAATGATCATTGTTGTATGTCACTCTTGCTCACGTAGCTTCAGGTTGTCCTATAATCATCTGCAACCAAGTGGAAACCCTAACAACTTGCAAAACCCTTCACTAGAACATTAACAAACCAAAAGGAGAAAACATGTGTGTGGTGAGGTTGGACTACCCTTTGTGGTTAGACTCCTAGTTGCTGAACTAATCCAAGCATTGCACTACATGCCCTCATTGTGGGATCAAGCCTCACATAGTTCCTCAAGGTGCTCTTACAAGTGCGAATAGCTAACTAACCCCTAGAAGTGCCCTCGTGTATTTTGACACCAATGGTTGTGTGACGTTTTCGTGCTTGGAAATGGATGGAGGAAACTAGACTCTCTAACCTAGTTGAGTGCTTCAAACTTGTAGTAGGGACTACTCTAGATGATGTGCAACTACTTTGCATAGATTTAGGAACCTTTTGAGTGATTTTGGAATGATATTTGTAATAGGATATTGTAAGAGTGCCAAGTGAGTTATAAAGTGATATTAACTTGCTTTTATAGTCTTTCGTAGGTGAAATATTCTAATAAGGATGACCCTAAGAAGATGAAACAACCTAAATAAGATTTTGAAATTGAAATCAGAGTCGGTGAATGTGAAGGGCAGGACCGCAAGTCGGGTGAAATCAAATCTCACATCCCGACCCTTCTCTACATTTTCAAACCAAACAGATGAAAACCAAAACTGAAAGTTGTATCATGAATATCGAGGTTTAATATTGTTTTGATAAGATAATATTCTCATAATTGAGGATAGAGCAAAGTGTAAAGATAAGCAAGTTGTGGAATATCTAGAGAGATGAGGTGATTGGATTCCAAATGTGAGTGTTTGTCTTAGTAATGTGACATGGTAAAACCTGGAATCGCACAAGGAGAAGCAATCAAATTTTAGTGTGTCTACATATACAATTGAGAATATTCAGCAAAACTTTTAGAAAATAGACTTCCGATATGTCCCAAGGAATCAAAATAGGGTGGTTGATGCTTTGGCAAATTGGGTGCTGGAAAATATTTAATATAGCGTGTTATGTCATCCCCCCGCTCTGGAGGTCATCGCAGACCATAGATGATATCTATTATCTTTTATCTTTAGATGATACCAGTATTTGGAATCCTTAATTGCTTCACCAATGGGTATATGTGGATAGCGATGTATTTCCTGCTTAATTGTATTTGGAGTGTTAGAGTTCTGCACTACACCACTCAAATTAAGCATTGGGTCTGTAGTGTGTATGTCTTAAAATCAGATGATGTAAATTTGTCATCTACTTTTGAATAAAATATCTTCTCTTTTTTACCAAAAATAAATGAATTGATACCTAAGACATGTACGTCTACTTCCCATACTTGGTTTCATACCATTGTCTTCAAATACATCAAAGTTCAGATAATCGATGGCTTGCTTGGCAGATCCTAGAATCTTGATTTTACTTGGGCATGAATAATGCTAATACACATGCAATTAGAGTTAAAGGATCGATTTCTAGAGGAAGAAGTAAGTCTTTTGATTGACATAAAGTCATTGTTCTTCCTTATGGTAGTAAAGAAGGTAATAGAGCGGTATAATATCTTTGAACTTAATTGTCCAAAAACCTAAAGATTCAAATAAATGGAAAATTGAAATAGTGTCTTAAATAACATGGCCATATATTTATATAATTTCTCATTTAAAATTTTATTTTCTTGGAATAACAAAATCGTATGCTCACTTCATGGTTCTTAAGAAAACAAAAATCACATTCAAAATGATGTTGTCCTTATTCCTAAATATTTATCGTCAAACACAAATAATTATATTTCAGTGACAGTTTAGTGAGCAACCAATAAAATATGAAGAACAATAATATCAACTTAAAATTTCCAAAAGCTCCCTAGATGATATCAAACCCTTCACCCAAGCAAGTTGCTTAGGGTTAAAAGGAAGAAATAAATATAAAATCCTCCTTAAAGCTCACTTGTGACTGCGTATGCAGCCACCAACACACAAATGAGGGTTTTCGTCCCCAAGTGTGATCCTATTGAAGGGTTTCGTCCTCAATAGGTGACCAAGGAAGGGTTTCCAGTCTTTCTATGGCAAGAAGAGATGCTACACTAACTCCAACTCCAAGAAAATGTCAAAATAGATGATAGATGATCCTCCTCTCATTCGAACTTCTTTAAGTACCCCTCCTTTGGCACCAATGATGAATTAGAAGCCCCAACTTCATGGCCGACCTCCTAATGCACTTTTTAATCTTCACTTAAGAAGACCGACCTCATAATGAAGAAATAGAAATTCTCCTTGCTAAGTCTTCTTTCCCCTAGTCGAACCATTCCAATGCCATGATTAGTAAATAAAATAATTAATCATGAAGGTACATCACTTACAACCATGGCGAGTTCCCCTCCTTTGCTCCTTCCTTGATGCCCAGGGGGAGGAATGGGCATAAGGTCTTCCATAGTGACTAGCTTGGAAAAGGGGACATTACAGTCCTCCCCAATTTTGCTTGTCCTTAAGCAAATGCACGTGCCCAGATCCCAAATGAATCTCAGCTACTCCTTTGATGTTCCTACACATGAAGCAAACAGATCAAAGGAAACAAGAGTGTTTAACAACACTTTTACAATCTCTTCATCATGCCTTAGGGACATGATAGCTAGCTCCCTTCCTTTGCTTGCCACCATCTCATAATTTCCATCCAAATGATGGATTCCCAATACTTAGTAGTAATGATGTCCCAAAACAGTTGTAACTGTGCATTTTTCTCTCGAAAATCAGAATGTGGGTGGTTGGAAACAAAGTATGATAGTCATAAATCACCTGATTTTTCACCCAATTTGGAGCTATGTTGGCTGAAGTAGTCTTCTTCAACTGGAACCATCTGCCACTATTTTCCAATGATTTAATGACCTCAGAAATGATCACTCTTGCAGCAGTTCAAGTCTAATAACAACTCATAATCTAATTTTATCAAAATCAGCCACTTAAAAATGGAACAATAGCTACAAAAGTGAAACCTCCTTGCAAAATTAGGAATTGTGAGCATGGCAATGACTAAAAACACCTCTCTAAAGGCTGAATTTTTCTCCCAACATTCATCAATCAAAAAATGCTCGATCCCTTGACTGAAATAGTTGCCTACCCACTTGTATGTATGCAACTAAAATCATGTGGTAGCAGATACGAATAATGACAACAAGTCTGAAATTCTAAGCTATAGTTCTCCAAGGTACATTCCTTTTATCACTACTAACCACCCACATACCTTGTTGGTGATCTCTTGCATTTATAGCTCCACCATGCTTATGTTGTGCCACTCCGACATTATACTTGGCTGGAAGTGGACAAAATTGGGAATATTTTGCGAGTCTATCAATCACAACATATAAACAACCCTTACCTTGAACCATGGGCAGCCCAGTGATGAAGACTATGGAAATGCTTTCCCATTTTTGAGTGGAAATAGGAAGGGGCTGCAATAGTCCAATTGGAAATTCATACTCCTTGTTTTGTTGGCAAGCCAAACATTCCCATATGTATTGAAGCACCTCCTCTTTAAGACCTTTCCAAAAGAACCTTCCTCTCACCTTTTCGTGTGTCTTGAGATAGCCCGGATGACCAGCCAATGGGGCATCATGAACAACCCTCAATATCTTGTTCTTCACCCTTGATTCGGAAACCAAATAGACTCCATTCTTGTAGAGAATGAGCCCATCCATTATTTTGTACCTTTCATCCACAATTTCTTCCTCAAAAACAACATTAACAAACTTATTCTTGTTACACTCAGCTGTAATTAAAGACTTCCAATCTGTTGTTATCCTAAGATAAAGAGCAAAGATATGATTCTTTGGACAAAACATCTTCTACCAAATACTTGATTTGAGTGGTTTCCGAAATCATACCTTGAAGTATCACCTTCTTGCCTTTATCCATGAAGCTTAACTCCATACTTTGGTAGTTGAGAGTGAGCTCTCCCAATGAATGTAACCATTGGACCCCAAGCACAAGATTTGTACTAGCTATGCCAATCATATAAAGATCATCACATACCTCATGCTCTCCCAATGTGAAAAGGAGTTGGGGACTCCTCCTTGTGCATGGCATGGAATAGCCATCCACTACTTTGACCGTGAAGCCTTTGAGGTCTTCCACCTTCGAATCCATCTTTGCAACCAAGCTCTTCTCAACACAAACTTCTTCCTCTTTCTTATGACTCAAAGGATCATCGAAACCCAAACAATTATGTTCACATAACCTTGAGCTTGCCATAAAAGATCTATGTGCCATATGTTATTCAACAAGTTCTTCACATTACAAGGCATCAAACATGACATGTGATCAATCTTACCAACAAGCTGCCCATAATGACACAAGTATGGCAGTGACATAGGGGAGGATAAAATGTGATAATTTTTATCATACCTTAGGCTGCCAACAAGGATCCCACCCTTATTTTGTTGGTACTTGTTTGGAACATCTCGGAGCTCTCTCCAAGGCTATAAACTCCCTCAATCTACCCATCATTGACTGTTGTTTGGGAATTTCCAGCGAACTGAAAGTAATCATGAGGAACCGGAAGTGTCCTTCCTTCCATAATGTCATCCTCATATACCTCATGCAAATCTGATTTTTCTTCTCTATTTTTTTGCAACATGCCATCATTAGAAATCAAGGAATCATCATTAAATATCAAAATATTTTTACCTTCCAACTCGTGCTTCATGACTTCCCTCTCTTCCCTAGGCTCGTGCTTTGAGATTTCATCAAACCCTTGACCCTTCATATTGTTGTTCTGAAAATCAATCAATGGCTCATCCTTGGAAAGAGTGATGGGTACTTCTAGGGCTTCAATGGGTTGTTCCCTCTCAATGCCCAACAACTTTGGTTGTTCTTCTTCCTTTTTGGCTCAAGCTCCATGATTTCTCCCTCTTCAACTTGCATTGTGGATTCCTCTATGGGTTGTTTCTTCTCCATTACTTGCAGCCCTAATTTTTCTTCTTATGTAGCTTGTGACCTAGGCTTGGGCCTTGATCTTCCTTTGCTTACTCCCATGAACTTCGAAAATGACATGGCATCACATATCTTCTCCGGAAGAGCCCTATATTCCTCATACCATGTAGCAATGTTGTCCGCTTTGGATGGCTGAGTATTATTGACTTCCTTTGAAGAGCTCCCTCCACCATTTGGATCTTGAAGGTTATAGATTAGTTGTGGCATTTTATTGACCAATATTTCTTGCCCTAAGGCAAGCCTTTCAAATCTAGCATCCCCAAAAATTCTATTCGCCATTTGATCTTATTACAGGAAAACCCTCAAACTGGGAAGACTTAAGCTCGATACCACCGTAATGTCCCTTTTTAGGGCTAAAATTAAAAATAAGGGTTTGGCCACAATCCCAAATGAATCAACCAACAAGCATCAATTTGAAAACATAGGAAACACGCTTTAACCCTATTCAAGCAATCAATAATAAGTCCTTTAGGGCAGCGAACTGTATAGGCATTTCAAATCATCATACAACCATGCAATAACAACTAAAATGCTTCTAAATAATTATTTCAAGCACGACAACATTTATCCATCCAAATTACATCAAAATAATAGAAAAATAGGAGATCACACCCATTTGCAGTTGATTTTATGACAGGAGCAGGGAAGCCACAAAAAAGGGTAGAAAATAGCTCATAAAACTCCCAAAGATCACCAAATTATAGATTCCAGCCTTATAAAATATGAAGAACAATAATATCAACTCAAATTGTCCAAAAATCCCTAGATGATATCAAACCCTTCACCCAAGCAAGTTGCCTAGGATTAGAAGGGAATAAATAAATATGAAATCCTCCTTAAAGCTCACTTGTAACCTCTATATAAAGCCACCAATGCACAAATGAGGGTTTCCATCTCCAAGTGTGATCCTATTGAAGGATTTTGTCCTCAATAGGTGACCAAGGAAGGGTTTTCGTCCTTCTATGGTAAGAAGAAAGACTACACTAGCTCCAAATCCAAGTAAATGTCAAAATAGATGATAGATGATGATCCTCCTCTCCATTCGAACTTCCTTAAGTACCCCTCCTTTGGCACCAATGATGAATTAGAAGCCCCAACTTCATGGCCGACCTCCTAATGCACTTTTTTAATCTTCACTTAAGAAGACCGACCTCATAATGAAGAAATAGAAATTCTCCTTGCTAAGTCTTCTTTCCCCTAGTTGAACCATTCCAATGCCATGATTAGTAAATAAAATAATTAATCATGAAGGTACATCACTTACAACCATGGCAAGTTCCCCTCCTTTGCTCCTTCCTTGATGCCCATGGGGAGGAATGGGCATACGGTCTTCCATAGTGACTAGCTTGGAAAAGTGGCATTACATATAGAAATTTTGGACAAGCAATAAAAACCCCTTAGTTATTTTTAAAGATGATGGTAAAACATAGAAACCACATTACAAAACATAAAAAAATTGTGTCTAATTTTTGTGATAATTAAGAATAAAATATTACATTGAAGTAGAGAGTTGTGGGCATGTGCCAACTTGACTTACAAAGGAATTTGTACACACCTAAAATTTTATGCTTTCTAATTAATTACCTATTACTAACAATTTATCTTTTTAGGTTAGAGGTCACTAATACATCTCTCTGGAATGGGTGCTTTAAGGGCTCGTTCCGAGATAGGGGTATGGTTATTCACGTAACCATTGGGTTAGGGATGATACATGGAGAGAGAACAACTTTTGGTTATATTTATGTATTTCTTTTGCTTTTATCCTCTTATTTTACTTCACATTCTTGCAACATCTTACTTGTCCATGACCCCATTTCTTTCGTTTTGCATTATCCTTGCTTCTCATTACTCTTTGCACATAGCCCTTTGCATTTTCCTCCCTTGCCGACACCATCACCCGTGGCCAATCGCATTAGTGCAAATTCAAGCTCCCTGTTGACGTGCAGGCGATGTCGTTAGTATAAATACCCCAACTCACCTTTTATATCATCATCATAATTTGATCGAAAGAGATCAAGAAGCTCATAACTGCACAAAGGAACTCACCATTAGCTTTGCTCTCTTGCGCCAACTTGCCTTTTCTTGCTTGGATTTTGAATTTCTTAAATCTTGAGTTTTGGTTTGTAAGCTCTTCTTGCTTGGATTGGTTCGCTTGCAATTTTAGGTCATCTATAGTGAGCTAGGATTGGATTGTTTCCCCTTGTCCACCTAAAATTTGTTCTCTCTTGGTGTATGATCCTTTGGGAGATAAATGCATCAGTGACCGCCCCCCAACAGGTAAGTGATCTAACTCACTTTTTCATTTTGTATAGAGTAGTTTCCTATATTTGTTACATACTCTATGTTAGCTTAGTATTTTATGGACATGCTAGGTTAGCATATTGTATTTCAGTTCCTCATTTCATGTTACATGCTTTCCTTAGGTTAGCATAATCTTTGTATGCTTCTTTTATTTATCATTACCCCCCATAGTGCCAATACCTCCATAGGGTTCCTTCCTCTTCTTCAACCTAAGGCCTTGAAACCTTAGTTTGTCCTAGTGTAAGGGTTACTTCCCTTGGGGTATGCGATCATAGCGGTCCCTGTACCCCCTTTAATTCTATCTGTTTGTGTGTCGGTCTTGGTGTGTCCCTCACTCGTTGCCTTGAATACCTTGGTTGAATAGATGATTAGAGTGCATAGAGTCTAGACGCCTTTTTGCCCGCCACACATACTTAGTGAACCCAACGTGAATCCTTCTTTTTCACCTTTTGATCAAGCACAACTCATTAAAAGCACCCATTTTCATTTTTGTCTTGTTTTAGGTCTTTTAAAACCCCAAAAACCCTAAAAATCAATTTTCCATGAGATATAATTGGCCCTTGTGTCATTTTTGTGCGGGGCCGATCCTATTTGTCTTGCCCGATCTTTACCACAGACGCCTTTGGCCCCTATGAAACACTTTTTGCAGCGCATATTGTGTCGGTAGCCCTTTTTTGAGCATCTTCTAGGTCGGTCTTGGTGTGTCCATCACTCGTTGCCTTGAATACCTTGGTTGAATAGATGATTAGAGTGCATAGAGTCTAGACGCCTTTTTCCCACCACACATACTTAGTGAACCCAACGTGAATCCTTCTTTTTCACCTTTTGATCAAGCACAACTCGTTAAAAGCACCCATTTTCATTTTTGTCTTGTTTTGAGTCTTTTAAAACCCCAAAACCCTAAAAATCAATTTTCCGCAGATCTAATTGGCCCTTGTGTCATTTATGTGCGCGGGCCGATCCTATTTGTCTTGCCCTCTTTACCACAGACGCCTTTGGCCCCCTGTGGAAACGCTTTTGCAGCGCATATTGTGTCGGTAGCCCATTTTTCTCGAGCATCTTCAGGTTAAATCAACACTCCATCATGGAGTATCTTGGCCAGGGCTCTCCAACTCTAGTGAATAGTCATCCTAAAAAATTAATCACCCAGAATCCAACGGCCTTTCTACTTAGATTGTTGTGTGATGGGAGATAATAGGAAAAAGCATAGTTCCCGCAACAATAATATCTCAAGGGAGGAAGAGGAAGAGATTCAACTTGAGGACCTCGCCGATCTCCCACCGAAGTCCAAAAAGTTCCTTGATAAGTTTCCTCAATACGAGGGGAACATGAGTCACAATCCAAAAACACTTGACTTTGTCTCCAGTAGCTTGATAATAAGATGGATAGTGGTAAGGCTACAATGGCAGGCTCAAATGCTGGGAATGCCTTTAGCTCTGATCCCATTAATCTTATCCTACAGTTCATAGACAAATGAATCCAAGAACAAACTACCACTACGGCCCAACTCCTTCAAATGCAAACCAATATGGTCCAAATGGTTAACCGTCCTAACACGGGTGGGGGTGCAATTCCTCCGCCCTTACCCAACGGACCTAATGGGGCACCTATTGCCCAACCTCCCATTCACAACAAAGTCTTGCGGGCACTCTAACAAGAGCCACTAGCACCTTACATTGCTAGTATGGATATTGGAGGCATTGCCCCTTCTATCTCATATGATGGGTCAACCGATCCTACTTTACACATTAAGGCCTTTGGAAATCTTTATAAAGAATGGATCAAAGTCAATTCTTATGCTACCACTAAACTCGGCTAAGACTCTTACTAGAGATGCTTTGGATCGGTATCACACTTTACCCCTAACTCCATAATGGAGTTAGAATCTCTAGTAACAACTTTAGTTAATGAGTTTCAATATCATGACTTACCTAAAAATAACATTAATGCTTTCATCAACTATAAAGAACATGAGAATGAATCAGCTCAAATATTCATCAAGCATTGGAAGAATCTATCTACTAAAGTTGAACACAATATGTCGAATGATAGTCTTTTCCAACTCTTCCTTCGAGCCTTAGAACCTCACCTGATATAAGGTTAGGTCCTTCTCTCTCACCTACCGGAAGAAGATTTCGAGCAAGCCAAAAGACAATATTACCTCATGAGGGAGTTTGAGAAGGCTCCTCCTAAGAACCAAGCAACTAAACAGATACAAATCCTTTAGAAATCAAAGAACAAGAATGCCATGGACGATGGGTCTCAGATACCCTTCCTCTTATGGCTTCTACAAATAGAAATGTCTTTTCTATTTACCAAAAAGCTAATAACAATAAGAGCAACCCGACGATTATCATCCCGTAATTAAGGATGAGTTGAGAAAGCGTATGCCTAAACCGTTTGGTCAAATTCTTGACCCTTCTTAACCCATTCCCCAATGGCATGATGAAAATAAATTCTATTGGTGGTACGCCAATTGGGATCACTCTCACGAGAACCATGTCATGCCCTCCACACGGCTGCCATCACCTTATTTTTGGGCCCTCAAGTTGACCATGAGGCCATCTCTAGAGGGTGTTTAATCAAACTAGTCAAAGCTCGTGACGCTCAAAGACAAAAGGATCGCCATAATGCCCTTAACCAATCCAACAAAGAACTTAAAGTCTTCTCTAACCCTATGCCAAATCATAGTGCAAAGAACATAATAGCCATGAATGATGTGAGGCGTGTAATAACATATATTGCACTAGGGTACCCTTCATCAATTCAGCCTAAGACTCACGGGGTCATTTACCCCTGTGTGCTCCAAAATCAGATTTCTCAACTTAAAACTCAACCTACTACAGACGACATCGACCCCTGTAACAAAACTACTATAGGGCCGAAGGTGTGGCAAAGCTGTTTCCCACTACGGATGCCTTCGGCGCCAAGCCGATGGCATCGAGCATAAGAAAACAACCATTTCTGAAGTGTCTTTAATCACCCCTCCTCCTCCTAAGCATGTTCCTGAGGATTCCAAACACTCTCGGCCCTCTGCTCGATCCAGCCATGATGCGTGGGATCCTTTGGGAGCATTGTCTCAAATTATTGGACCAATTCAATTTTTAGATCTCTCACGCACATCACCTCACCATCGTGAGTGCCTCATATTTGCATTAGTTGATATGAACATACCCTTCCCTCCTACTTTGGGTCATTCTCCTATGCTATATGGTTCGGAAGAAAGTATCCGGCGTCGGTCAAAGAACTCTCTATTTGTATAGACCGACCCTTTGGTGTCCGAACTGCATCCATTTTCCCATAAAGAACCATGATTCTTGACAAAATCTTTCTGCGAGCAGCTGATCCTCCACTCTTTATTTCTATGCAAATTGGTCAAAGCTCGGTCAAACGTGCGCTCATTGACAAAGGTGTTGGCACTTTTGTGGCCTCTTTAGACTTCATTAAAGCCCTAAGATACTCAATAGACAATCTGAAGACCACGCGTACTACTAATCAAGGGTATGACCTTTAGAAAATGCCACCCATGGGTTGTATTTCGCTGCCCATCACTATCCCCCAAGACAATGCGTGTGAAGGTTATGGTCTTAACTTTCCCCTATCTTACAACATTCTCCTTGGTCGACCTTGGACCCACCGCATGTGTGCGGTCGCCTCTTCTGCGCACTAATGTGTTAAGTTTGCACATCAAGGGGCAATCTATAAAATCCAAGGTGACCCAAATCCCTAGAATTATGATACTCTCCAACAAAAGGGGACGTATAAATTCCCAACTCTCCAAGAACTATTGCGATCTAATTCCGTGATATCAACATTTTAGGTACCCTTTTGAGTCTCTTCCCCTGTAAAGCGGGTCATCCAAAGTTGTTCGGCGCACGCCTCCCAATCTCTTGGATTCGACGATGACGAACTTGGTGAGATAACAGAATTATAATCAATACTTCTGACCTATTGGATCTTGTTATCTCACAACTTCCTCCTAGCTTGATACCTCGCAAGAAAGAGCCATTTATTCCTGCTACTATTTCACGAACACCTCAAACTACACCCGAACAAAAGGTTCAACTAGAGACCATAGTTGATTCTTGCCATGATAGATACTATATTCCTGACTATGATGATGGTTATGCTCTAGATGATCCCCGTTTGGCTAGTTACGCTCAAATTCGGGGAAGAGAGGTCCGAAGTTACCAAATTTCCCTTCAAAGCTAGTTCTCTTGCGATGTTAATGTTATTTTGTGCAAAGAAGACCCTTCACGTTCAATTGAGCCCTCCTAGCGAGGATGATGCCCGAGCCTCGAGACAACTCCACCGACCTCATATCCTTCTCTCGACTCCAACACTGGATCACACGATGTACTTCCTCATCTAAAGGAGGGGAAACGTATATTTGGGTTCGACCTTGAAGGCGATGACCTTATGGATGGCGAAGCACTAGATGTGTTGACCGCATCCATGCGACCCATGCCGATCATTTACATTGTTCCCTACCTCTTGCCTTCGTGGCTCCTCCACCTTTTGGGGTAGAGTTGTTCCGCACATGGCATGAGGCATGGGGCATGATGTGTCGATTGCAAAGACTATAGAAAGCACATGAAAAAGATAGGTACGCTACGCACGTAGAGGCGAGATCGATCCCGAAGGCTACACGACCTACGCCTCGGCCCATTATATTGTTCACATCATGGTTACTACTTGCATACCGACGCAAACCAAGCCGAGTCATACGTAGTAGGCACCCGGTTCTCGAGTCCTCTTCACGCAAAAGCAAGTGTAGAGCCGACTCCTCTCGGAGCCGTCCACCTTCCCATAGACCATCAAACCAAAACCTACATCTAGGCCTCCACATTACTCGTGCCTCGCTCCACTCTTAACGACATTCAATGTGGCATCCTCGCTCATTTCGGGACGACCACATAGTTGATACCCTATTTGCCACACGATCTAAGGTTCATCGTCAAGTAGCCATTATCCAACATCTTATCGAGGATCACATGACTCGTGCGTAGTCATGTTTTGAACCAAGTAGATGATATCATCACTTATGCTCTCAATCCTTCGTCCGCATGGCTAAGTGTCTCCTTAGAAGATATCTTGATCACATGATATCTTCGTTCATCGATAGTAGCCATTACCCAACATACTATCGAGGATCGCATGACTCGTGCGGAGTCATGTTTTGAACCAAGTAGATGATATCATCGCTGATTCTCTACAATCCTTCATCCCTCGTGGCTAAGTGTCTCCACGAAAGATATCTTGATTGTTCCTTTCTTTGGCGTGGGTTTTCACCATCATTACAATCTTATCGTTGCTCGGGATCTTCGCCCGCTTGGGTTTATTATCATCAATCTCTTTTTCCATGACATCTCCTACCATTGGAATTTTGCGGTCTTAATTCCGCCTCTTTTGGCAATTCTCCTTGGCTTTTCCTAGTGGATTGTTGCGGTCTTGTGCATCCTTGCTTAGGTCTTTGACCTTGCTTGGATTTATCTCTCATCCTACTAGCTTTCTTGCCTAATCATCATTATCGTTCTTCCTAAGTACCATGAGTATTACCACATACATGCATGAGAAAGAAAGGAAAGCAATAAGTAAATCATCATTCACCAACTTTATCATAATCATCATCACCAAAATAATATATATATATATATATATATATATATATATTCTTTCGAATCAGTTTTATACATCGACAAAAATACATCATGAACCATCATAATCTATATCTATAGGTCGCTCAAATATCCTCGCCCCCTCGAGGTGGTGTCTGCGGAAGCTTTGTGTCGAAGGTGTTGCGTTGGTTTCTCGGGTTGTGCGAGCTAGAGACTCTGCCCTAGATCATGCTGGAGGCCTCTCCTTGTGCTCTCGCCAATTGTGCCTCTAGCCTCATGATCCTCTTTGCAGCGCTCCTCACATCTAAAAGGCATGTTGCTGCTCCTAAACCAAGGCACCTGTGCTGTAATAAGCTTCTAAACATCATATCTATGTTGTTTGTCTTTACCATCGCTTTGTGCATCTTTGAATCTCCGCAGCATCCTGGAAGCCTCCCGACCAACCGAAATGCCACTATGGACTCGCTAGCCGACGGTCTTGTGGTGTCCTCCATGACCGAGATATCCTATACATCCAATATTGGATCCAAGATCTTGTGGTGTGCGCTCTCGATTAGTGAGTGCCACCGCTCTCTGTTGTCCTCCCTACAAAGCCCAAATTTCTCTCAACAATGATAATATCGTTATCAAATCTAATTATCAATACAATCATATTCAAAATCATCTCAATTAGTGAGTGCGGTTTAGGGGCCCTGATTCCCACCACTCCAACCTCTTCTACCACCTGCCAAGAGATTCTTTTGAATGCACCGACTGCTTTTCCGCCAATTTCACTAAATCTTCCTCTGGATTCGAGATCCTCCAAATCCACCCACTGTTTGACGTCCCTTTTAGCAGTAATTTTATTCTTAAGCACTCTTTTTCACAACCACCATTGTCGGCTTCACCATCCCGAGCGAACATCGGTCCCTAAACTTAGCGCTGCAAGGACCAATTGGTCGAGTCATCTATCCGACGCACCTTGCCATGAATTCCCGGTTCACGGCACCCTTTGGTTCACAATTATAGGATCTGGTGCACTCGATTCCGCGACCATGCAAGAATGGAAGGTTTGATGGTCCCCGCAACAGTAGAACTTGTAGCCCAAGTTTACGGGTCCATTTTTCCAACTTATCCGCAAGGGTATTCCAATCCCCAAGAGGAGTAACGGAGATCAACTATACGATCCTTTAAAATTGCACACAACCGCTCTTATCTTCACTCGTCTCCTACACTCTCCATGCCCTCACCGAGGGACATAGACACGCCAAAACCCAAGCCACATTTCCCAAATTTTCGTGCGAAACTTGCTCCCACACACGATAGGGATCCACTGCCCCCAATTTGAAAGGAACGAAACCACGTGCTGACTTCTAAAGCCAACCCCCACTAGCCAATCTCTCTACCCACCGACTTGAAAGACAACCATATCGGAAATCGAGATTGGCCACCTATCCTCCCAAACCCTAGACTCCTGAATCCTCAGGATCCCCCACCCCTCCGACTCGATGCGTTGAAATATTTCATGCTTCTTGGACACAAACCCATTCATGTTCCAAGTGGCCAAGCACGATCCCTTTGCTTCCTGTCCCAGGACATGGGAATGTTCGGAGGGGAGACACTTAGGGTCCTTATTCTTCGCCCGCTCAAAGAAAGACCTATGCTGAAATAAGCAACCCAGATGGTACCATCTCTTAAATTGAGAGATGATACGGGACGTCGAGCTCACGAAGACCATGATATCAAAATGAATGACCCACCACACCACCCATCCTTGACTCTGGACCACTTAATGATAGACGACCACAAGGGCCCTCAAGAAACCATGAGCTAGAACCAAAAGTGCTTTAGACAAGTGATCAAAGCACCCCACACGAAAATCGTGAGGTAATCAACATTATCTTGCATTGTCGTTCTTAGGATCTCGAGAGGTAATCGAAGAGGAACCACATCGCAACAACGTGAAGGAGTAGAGTTTACCTTCTCTCCCTGGAGCCCAATGGTAGCTTGAGAACCGAAGGACTAACCATTATAAGCTGGAACTCATTCTTCGCACCCACCCACTCTAGGTTCCCTCAGGGTGATCCAAACAAGTTTTAGATATGTCTCGGGCGACATGAAAACACCCCCACGCTCTCTTTCCAAAATAGTCCCAGTTGTGGGGAACGGGGACCTTACATTACCAATTGGGGTATATCTCGATGAGTTTGGGTTGGGGGAAAGAATCACCACTTTTATGTGCCCCTTGGGCATTTACTACTCTCCCCCTCATCCTTATGGAGGTGTAAGGTCCTCAAGAGGTCATCTAGGTGGACTTGAACCACTTTGTCCCCAAAGTCGGTCGGCTCCATCCTCGGGGGCGATTCGGGCTCGTTCCTCCCAATGGGTCCCGACCTCTGGAACCTCTCTTGTTCAAAGGATCAAGCGACACGCCTAGCCTCTCGCACATCTCGCGGGAGCCCCGGGATGAGGGTGGTCTTCCAATTGCAGCTACGTTTTGGTTATTAGTTGCTCCCTTGTGCACTTTTATTTCTTCTCTCATTGATATTTTTGTTATTTTTAAGAAGGCGACTCAAGATTTGTCCATTTGTTAGAGTAGTTGGACTTTTTTCACATTAACAATAATTTTGAATCCAGGACTTGGATTAGCCTTATTGTCTCGTGCTCTTAGGCTTGGATCATCTAGACCCGGTAAGAAACCACACCATCAAAGCCTTGACAACAATGTGCTTTCCCGTTGATATCGAGATGTTAAAGCATCACCACCCACCAATCTTTCCCTTTGTTATAACTCCCATGGTTCCGACACCTTTTGGTCTTCTCCAAACACATCTCTCTAAGGGGCCCCTCCAGAGTAGGCACGTCAAGGCTCCCACATTCATCAAAGTCCCCAAAGGTGTTAACTCGATCTACAAGTATTTTGGAGGGGTGGCCCCATTTTTCTTTTTCTAAGGTTTCTAGCCTTCACAAGACAAGAGGATTCTTGCGAAGCCCATCGACACCATGATGGTAACTTCCACAGATTGTCATTTCCTCCCCACTAGATCAACCGAGGGCGGGAAATATAACCACAACTTAGAACAAACTTGGTCAAGTGATCTTGTTTCTATTACGTCACCCTACTTGAGATATCCTCCAAAACTTAGAGTATTGTTTCTTATCGGTAGTATTAATACAAACACACTAAAGTATCATTGAGAGGTCATTTCCAATTGTTCGAAGTGAACTCCCAAGAACGCATGATCATGAATTATTACATGACATGCTTATTACTAGGTATGTGGAAGGATTACAATCCTCCTCCTTCTACCCCAAGGGTAGAACTCGGAAGAACTTGCATGCCTATACTCTTCGCAGCCTTGATTCCTCTTGTTTTGCATGGTTACATTTTATAGTTTCAAAATTATTGAAACTCCCATTTTCTAGAGGAATCTCCTTCCAAATGCTTCCTCTTTCTCCTACTTTGATTCAAATTGAAACTGATTTTATTTAATTCTCTGAGCTACCGTGCCTTCTAGACATTTCATGTTTGTGCCACGTCAAATCTAGTAGTTGGGATCAATCGACCATTGAGTCCTTGTCGGCCACTACTACCGAAAAGTCTACCAACTACCAAGTCATCCATGCATTTTTTTCAAACTACTATTCTTGTGCACCACCTGGGATTCCTAGCATCCTCAAACACGTTATGCCCCACTTTGCAGTCTATACTATTGTGCACTCATTGAGCTCAACTCCCATGCATCCTTTGCTCCTTATCCTTATCACTGTGCAAAACCTTTCCGCACTCCTCCAAGTGTTTCGCTCACCTCTAGACCTCAAACTTGTGCCAAAACACTATTACGTAATCACCAACCTCCATGAGCTTCAAAATACAATTGCGCAATCATTTTACGACATTCTTCCACCCACAACTTCTTCCACTCTCTCTCCACAAATTCCTTCGCAGCCCACTATTCATCGTGTATTGCCAAACCTTCACACACTATTGTATGCCCCTCTCTATTGTGAATCCACACGCATTGTGCTCTTCCTCACTACCCATTGCACAAATCCTTTACAAACTATCACAATGAACCAACTTCTACACCACACATCCTTTCTTACTCCTTGTGCTCTCCACCCTTACGCACACCCACACTTAGCCAAAAATTTTGCAAGATTGCTCTAGACCTTAGATACTCCTGCATCACATACCCGAGGAACTTAAAATTTGAGTTCCATCTCAAGTGGATTGAGTGAGTGGTAGAACTACCATTCAGATTGTAACATCCTCTTTTTCAAGTTTTTCTTTTAGTAATGACAGTGATATACGGGTTGGAATCAACCATGTGGGGACTGAAAATGCTTCAACAACATCAACAAACTGAAGATTACCCATATGTATGACTGAGACTACTTGTATGGCTGCAAGTACAATGTTGGGCAAGCTGAAAATATGAATGACAATGCAGCTCTACAACCCGGAATAGTGAAGCCCATTTGAAGAAACACATCCTCCTTGAGTTCTCCTTCACACCATGTGACTAAAAACATTTTTATGACTGTCATACAAGTGTAAAAGGGGTTGGTACTGTTGTTGGCAGTAGATAAAATATTGGTACAGCAACTGTCATACATGACATCCTTCGCCAAACTCAGCCATGTGAGTGATCTAGGGTTGGAAACAACTCTTCCTTGACTGAAAATTCTTCAACAAGAGTTACAAGCTGAAAACTACTTACTTCAATGACTAAAACCACGTGCATGGCAATCAAATTCTGCTTGTACCTAGATCTCTAATCAGCCCTTGAGGAATGACAACCAATGTTCAATTCCATGGCATGTTGGACACCACTATCCGCTAGTGATCTTTGAGTTATATTATTGAACCCCAAACTATGTTGCATGGGAAGCATTTGATAATCAACATAAAGACCATATGGCTTATCCATTTGAGGGGTTTCGTCCTCAAAACAACTCACTATTGAGAGGTTTCATTCTCGATAGGTTTTCCAAGATGGTTTTTGTCCTCGATGGAAAAGAGAGAAAACAAACAAGCTCCCAACTCCAAGAGAAATAATTCCCAAAAGATGCATAACCTCTTCCAAGCCAAGCGACCCCCTTTTTATAGCTTGATGTGGCACCAAAGATCAATTAGAATGCCTCTAAAGAGGACCGACCTCATACTAGTTCCTTTTCTCTTCTATTTTTCATTTTAATCTATTATTCTTTCTTCAAGAGGAAATACAATGAAGATTTTCATCCACATGCTCTGTTGCTGCAACCTCTTTATCTACAATTTCTCTCACCTCGCAATCATCGTCACCTTCATCTTCATCCAAAGCAACAAATCTACATTGTGCAGTCTCCATAGGCTCTGAAATGGCTTGCATTCCTCTTATCACATCTACTAAATCTACTAGTCTTGGCGATTGGTTAACTCTGCATGTCATCTTTCCTCGCATTCTTTTCATAGCAAGATTTTGCAACAACACACCCTCTACCACACAACTCAATATTGGAGATTTTTGTAACTGCCTTCTACCCACACACCTTTAGTATAGAAAGCAGGGAATCCTAATGTCATTCACAAAACCCATATTGATAATCACACTAATCTCTATAGCAGGACTCACAAATCCTACATTTTGACGAACCTCTCTAATAGGACTCTCAAATCCTAAGTTCTTACTAATATGACTTCCAAATCCTTAGGATTTGATACCAAACAGATGCTTTCACGGTCAAGGTTCCCAATGAAGGGACACCTTACACCATGAAGCAGTTGTCAAATTAGAGCTTACCAAAGCGAGATCTCAAGAACAAATTCTAAACAAGAAACAAATGACAATATTTCGATTAATGCAAGGAAAGATATTACATTTTATGGCACATCACCAATTCGCTCTAATTACAACCTATAATAAGACTTTGTGAGGACTCTGCTAAGAATTCCCAACCTAGACCTATCATATTCCTACAAAATATGCTAACACTTTAGAGAACCAACCTTTGATTCAAACTTACAAGGACGGTTGCCTCAGATCAAGACCAAATCTAAATCAAGCTACAAATTCAAATACTTAGATCAACATACCTTATAAATATGCATTTCCCTTCTACTTCTAAAAGTCATGACACCTTCAGCAAGAAACGATTCTATGTAATATTCCTCAAGTGATCTGTCAAAGCCATCAATACATCCTATAATTTCCCTGCCATAGGATCAAGCTCAATCGAATCATTTTGTTAGTCCTTGGCAGATCAAGGACCATGTGTAGCCTTTGCAAACTGTCTCTATGTTGAAAGGTTATTCTATCAGTCGCAGTCTTATCATGGAAGTGGTCCTGTAGGAATACAATGTTTCATGGATTCAAACATGTTTGACGGCTTTCGTTAGTATGTCACCACTTGGTGTAGGTTTCCGCAACATCGGGCATAAGCGGCTTTGATCAAGCATTATCTATCTGTGCAAGTAGTGTGCGATATGACTGTGTAAGGTGTGTGTAATTCTATTACACAATATGACTTGTTATGCGAGTGGCATAGAATAAATTTATGCAACAAAGTCTAGTATTTCACAGCTTGCGCAGTGTTGAGCATCATCTACAATATTGTGTAGCTCGGGTAAGCTTATGCACTATTTATAGTGTAGAGCAACATTGGAAAAAAATTTCACGGCTTCCACAAAACAAAAAAGGTAACAAAGTTTTGTGCAGATTCTGCAAAGTGGCAAAAACAAATGGTCTACGTGCGACATGTTTAGGAGTAGTGTGAAATTTAGCACTAGTATTGCACAAACATATTTGCTTTGATTAAGTTTTTTTGGTAGACACATGATTGTGTATAAACCCGGATGCTCCTAAATCGCATGACAATTGACTCCTCCATAGTAAGAGCATTGAAATATCGAGCCAACAATATTAATAAACGAGTTGAGATATCTGCAAGTCAACGAACCAAACACATCCTATAGAAAACCCTCCATGTTATAACCCTAAATATGATAAACCTGAGTGCCCTTGGAGTCGAAATAATCCAAACTAGAAGAATTTTCTAAACGCTAGTTACATACGATAGATGGGTAAGAATTTTTCGGGACATTTTTCTTGCAAATTGTGCATGGGACAATGATTTTGATCAAATTTCAGCCCTTAGAGTAATCAATTAGTAACAAAAAACAAATGAAGTTTAATATTTTGTTATCCTCGTCCAAAACGCCTCTACCATTGTGATCCTCTTTCCAAGATGATCGCATAGGACCTGGAAAATATTATGGCTGAAGTCACTAGCATCAAAGAGGAATAAGAGTATGAAATAGCCGGCCTTAACACCAAGCATGATGCCTTGTATGCTACCTTCTACCGCATGAGTAAAACAAGGAAACATGGGGGTAAGCACAATTCTTTTGAACATAGTTTCCCTTCATGGAGAATGACACTACGTAAACCCAAAATACATTTCCCAAAATTTAATGGAAATGATCCCACCAACTCGTTATAAAATGCAAAGCAATAATTTCACTCGCACCTCACCCTTGTCAGGGATACATTTGCCTCATTTCACATAAAGTAGGAAGCCTCTTTTCACCTAGAGCAACAACATAGCCTTTTTCACCTAGAACAACCATTTGAGATCACTCACTATCTTCCTATGTTGTCCATCTGATATGAGGATGGATTGTCTGACTAGGTTGAGGGTGCTTAATTGACCAGTCCAAATTAAAACTCTACGGGATCATGTTGTTTCCTCCCCATCGGTGGTCAATGTGCATATATTTATATCTTTTCAAATGGTTGTGGGGAAGATGGGTGAGCATCCCAACCATCCTAAAGAAATGATTCAACGAGTTGGGATGTCCCACTCTATTTATATAGATGTATGATTGGCCCCTCTCTCTACAAAGTTTGTGTACACCACATACCCATGACCCAAATCTAATCTTTACGGAGGCAAGGAGGCGACAACATGCCCAATCCTACCATATATTATAATATATTATTTATAGGATGGTACCATATACTATTATCAACTTACTCGAATCATTGGGAGCATGTGTTTCCCTCCTTCAAAGTGATAGTGAACCCATATATCAATAGGGGATTGTGAGAAGATATCAAATAGATAGTGAAAGTTTCCCCAACAGATATGGAGCGAATCACTTCCCCAATTTATATATGGCATCCCATAGATCTATAGGGTTGATGCCCTATCTAGATATAGGCACTCAATTGACCATTGAATTTATTATTCATGTTCTAACACCCTACATCTATATGGGCTCTTAGTTATGTTGATAGGAATATGAATGGGACACTTAGCATATCCATATTTATGGGAGTCACCACATACAATATGTTTTCCGTCTCTAAATCTATATTAGTATATTACGGGTCGAGTCATGTTACCCCGAGAAAGTCGAATGATAGAGACAAGTGATATATATGGAGAGAACATTAAATGGTAAATCGCCCAATCTACTATATTTCCATGGATAGGGTAGGGTTGGTGATAATGCCCTACAACCTCCCTCCCTATAGAGATATGGAATCTAGTCCATCCGGATGACAATAACAATAACATCGAATGGCTTAACCCTCGTCGTTTATATATATATATATATGGATATCATCTCTCCATCCAAATATAAGGTGTGTATAGCGAGATGAACCAACCTACACCTACACCTACATTATGGATCTAGTGAAAACAATAACATTGAATGATCCATGGATATGGTCTTGGGCAATAACATCAAATTATTGTATCCCAATCTATTAATGAAATGAGATGATATATACGGTTGGAAATGAAATATAGGGTTGGCGATAAGGCCCCTCCCTATAGATATTTAGGATATGGTCCCCCTCCACACAAACAGATACCGATAGAATCAATACCATAGGCATTAACCTACTATCACTATCTACCATATAGAAATGGAATAGAGTGATATATTGTAAACTATGTTCCATATCCGAAAGCAAAAGAAGGCGAAAGGGAGATATATAGATATGGTTCCACCACAACACTCATCTATATTTTGCAAGCAGCCATACCTTATAGTTCCTAATGAAGGGTTGACTGGTTTACTAGTGAATAAACCATTAAGAACCAAACTCACATCTATACCATATAAATAGAGGGTGCCAAAATTTGTATAGAGAATCATCCATACATTATAGACATGATACAACTTATTATGGATGTGATATGACCAATACTTCTATAGTCGAGTCTAAATATAGAATCAAGAACCAAATAGATATATAGGGTCTTGATGCATCTCAACCATTTGCCTATCAACAAAAATCTAAATGTTCGGTGGGGGCCATATAGATAGATATAGGGGTGAATCATTTCACACCTCCCCATATAGATATATGGCCCCACTTTCTATCCCACATAGATATAGGGAAATTGAACTGATATAAATGATTATTAATTGAGGTGACCCCAACTCTCTCCTAGAGCGCCATATCCCATATCTAGTTGACCCAAATTGGTGAGTGGGTTGTATATATATGGCCCATAGAAATAAGAAGAGATATAAGATATATAGAGGGGACGGTGAGGGAGAGGCAAAGAGGGGAGCATACCATAAAGATATCTTAGTTGTGTTGATTTGCAATGTAGATGTACATGATGAATTATATTTCTCATATGCATGACCAAATCAATTTACATACACAAGGCCCTCTATTCTATATGAGAAAGATGGATACCCCTATCTATATGCATGTTATATGCATAGGGTAAAGGAAGAGTAAAGGGAGGTATGATGACACATCTTCCGGATTGGAAGGATTCGATCAAACCTTTGCTTTATATAGATAGTAGGTATAGTAGGTCATGTCATGCCCTCAATGGAGATGGCGGTAGGAGAATTCTCACTATCAATGGGGACTTCGACGCTTCATATCTCATGATCCATGGATCTCGATCAGAAACTTACAAAAATTAAAGAACATCAAGATTAGAACACTTGATAGATCTGCATTCATATCATTTGGGAAAAAACCCATTCATTCGAGAAACAAGGAAAGCGCACATGAGATCACCCTATATATAGATATGGTGAATAAGAACCATTCGATCGGTGAAAAGAGATACCTATATATAACTTAAGTAACCATTCAATTGGCACACAAAGAGAGCGCTATATATAGATATTGTGACCCCTTAATACATTTCATTGCGAACTAAGACCCATTTTCCATATACATACAAGGGGAAACGAAGAACGAATGGAAGGATTTGAACCTTTGATTAAGATTAATAGTTAGCTATATACGGGATCTCGACCCCCTATCCATGTGGGACACTCGATAGACAATAAGAATTCAGCGCTATATATATAAATCACATCTATAAATATAGATGGTGGTAAGATGAGGTGTGTCTAGCCCTCTTCTAATGATCACAAGCCACTTTATCACTATAGTGATAGTAGTAGTGGAAAATAGGGGCACTTGCGTAATTGTGCGAAACTTTCTAATCGGAACTCGTTGGCCTCATTACTTGTCGATTCAATAGTCGAGTGGTGAACTCTAATCGCCACTCGTCCAATACTGAGGGGCGGGGTCTTAAATGAGGTACTCTATCTAATCAGCACTCATTACTCATCAATCATCACTCATCCAATAGGGGTGGGCCACTCTTATCGTCACTCATACTCATCCAATGCGGCGGGGCGGAGGTAGGGTTGGGGAATTCTAATTAGTATTCGCCCATCTCTCTTGAAGCCAAAGCCATATAGATAGGGTGCCCCTATCTTGGTTTTCTATAAATACCTAGCTGGAAAAACATATTGCCCACTTACTCGATAATATATAGATAACTAGCAAGACATACACAACTCTAATTATATATAATAGATAACTAACATGACATAAGCCTATCATATCTATATGTAACTACGGTTTGGGGGTATTGATTAGACTATAGATAATGAACCCTATATAGATATATCTATAAGGCTATCCCACACATGGTTTAGTCCATGCAGATATAGGTGAGGGAGGGGTGCCCCATATCTAGATACGAAACTCTAGATATTTTCCCTCCACAATATATATTTATATGGGCAGTCAAGTCTTAGGGAGTTGAGTGTTCTCCAAACATATAGATACGAGGGCATATGACAATATAGGGATGAAAGTTAGGGCTCCTCAACATTGGTTTAGTTGAACCCTATCTAGAATCTCTATATGGGCCCTAAACTATCGATGATGCCTATTCGGGGAGTCCCCACCCCAATATAGAGTATAGATAGGGGATTGAGTCACCACATGTCCCTGTGTATATATATGGGATATGACACAACCCACATACATAGGGCAAATATATAGAGAATTAGGTCAGGAAAGACCCTAATATATATGTAAAATATAGCTTGTTTTACCTTTAATTTCGCGGTTGTTGGGAGCGAGAGTAGAGGGAGGCTTGAGGGTAGAGTGTCATCTATAGCAAAACTATAGATGTGGTGGGCTAACATTGGATTTGAACCTTTGATTAAGATTAATAGTTAGCTATATACGGGGATCTCGACCCCCTATCTATGTGGGACACTCGATAGACAATAAGAATTCAGCGCTATATATATAAATCACATCTATAAATATAGATGGTGGTAAGATGAGGTGTGTCAGCCCTCTTCTAATGATCACAAGCCACTATCACTATAGTGATAGTAGTAGTGGAAAATAGGGGCACTTGCGTAATGTGCGAAACGTTCTAATCGGAACTCGTTGGCCTCATTACTTGTCTAATTCAATAGTCGAGTGGTGAACTCTAATCGCCACTCGTCCAATACTGAGGGGCGGGGGTCTTAAATGAGGTACTCTATCTAATCAGCACTCATTACTCATCAATCATCACTCATCCAATAGGGGTGGGCCACTCTTATCGTCACTCATACTCATCCGATGTGGGGGGCGGAGGTAGGGTTGGGGAATTCTAATTAGTATTCGCCCATCTCTCTTGAAGCCAAAGCCATATAGATAGGGTGCCCCTATCTTGGTTTTCTATAAATACCTAGCTGGAAAAACATATTGCCCACTTACTTAATAATATATAGATAACTAGCAAGACATACACAACTCTAATTATATATAATAGATAACTAACATGACATAAGCCTATCTATATCTATATGTAACTACGGTTTTGGGGGTATTGATTAGACTATAGATAATGAACCCCTATATAGATATATCTATAAGGCTATCCCACACATGGTTTAGTCCATGCAGATATAGGTGAGGGGAGGGGTGCCCCATATCTAGATACGAAACTCTAGATATTTTCCCTCCACAATATATATTTATATGGCAAAGTCAAGTGCTAGGGAGTTGAGTGTTCTCCAACATATAGATACGGGGCATATGACAATATAGGGATGAAAGGTAGGGCTCCTCAACATTGGTTTAGTTGAACCCTATCTAGAATCTCTATATGGGCCCTAAACTATCGATGATGCCTATTCGGGAGTCCCCGCCCCAATATAGAGTATAGATAGGGGATTGAGTCACCACGTGTCCCCTGTGTATATATATGGGATATGACACAACCCACATACATAGGGCAGATATATAGAGAATTAGGTCGGGGAAAGACCTAATATATATGTAAAATATAGCTTGTTTTACCTTTAATTTCGCGGTTGTTGGGAGCGAGAGTAGAGGGAGGCTTGAGGGTAGAGTGTCATCTATAAGCAAAACTATAGATGTGGTGGGCTAACATTGTATTACATATATACAATAGATATCATTCCTAATCGAACCACTACTCCAACATTATATCCATAACAAAACTATAGTTGTGGTGGACGAACATTGTATTACATATTTAGAATAGATATCATTCCGAACTCGACCGCTACTCCAACATTATATCCATGTGTAGGGGTTGAGTGGGATATGGAAAGTTTTTTTGATCTATACCTACCCATCTCTATCACTTGAGTACCCCCATCCCCATACCCCTCCTTATATAAAATATGGGATATGGGGCAGCCTATATAGATATGACCAACCGACCACACTATTGGTATAGGGTATATATGCACCTCCTAACCCCATACCATATATAGAATTCAATATTAGCTTGAGAAGAATGGGTTGACCATCTATATATACTGAGGAGGAGAAGAGGAAGTTGAGCACTCAACCCTCGCAATCCTCATGTCGCCCTATTTATTTATGGTATGCTTATGTGGATCTCATATATATAGTCATAGTCGGGCCCGTATCCCATACATATAAAGGGCTCCCTCTCTACTCTATGTATGGCTCGACCAACAAAGGTACCCCTATCTTCTTACCTATATAAGCGGAGGAGGGGGTGGTAGAAAGATGGGCAAATCAAATATATAAGCAAATAGACCGGTTTGTTGGCCATCTCTTCTCAGGGTTTGGGGCCCTATCTATATTTGGGAGGAGGCGGCTAGTGAGATGTTATGTATATATAGAATTGAATATTAGCTTGAGAAGAATGAGTTGACCATCTATATATACAAGGGAGGAGAAGAGGAAGTTGAGCACTCAACCCTCATAATCCTCATGTCGCTCTATCTATTTATGGTATGCTTATGTGGATCTCATATATATAGTCATAGTCGGGCCCATATCCCATACATATAGAGGGCTCCCTCTCTACTCTATGCATGGCTCGACCAACAAAGGTACCCCTAACTTCTTATCTATATAACGGGGGGAGGGTGGTAGAAAGATGGGCAAATCAAATATATAAGCAGATAGACGGGTTTGTTGGCCATCTCTTCTCGTGGTTTGAGGCCCTATCTATATTTGGGAGGAGGCGGCTAGTGAGATGTTATGTAGTTATAGGCCCCACCCCTACTAATATTATCACTATATAATTAGAGGGAGAACCCCTATTTATGATATTGGATGGAATTTATGCTTTTGTTTTCCTCGGGATATATATATATATATATATATATATATATATATATATATACAACCCTATCTATTATCTTGTAGTGAACCACTCGGGCGAATCCGGGCATAAAGTATATCTATTCTAGCATGGGGTTTGGTATACGAATACTTCCGACAATATAGGATTTTTGGGGCATGCTGGTCATATCTATATATTGTGGTTCATTCATTAAAAGGTGTATGCATCCTTTATAAGCATGTCTGTCATTCTAATAAGTATATGAATACTTCAATAAGCGACAATATAGGATTTTTGGGAAGCAAGAGAGTCGTGGGTTGACCCTACTTATGCGGGATAGAGAGTAGTGACAGTTGTGGGACCGCCTTCTCAATCTAGAAAGAGAATAGCCCCATATAGATTTATAGGGCCGTGGGCCCACCCCATATATATGTAGAAAATTTGGCATAGAGTATAACTACGTGGGCGTGGGCTACTCGTGTGGTACATTCTTTATACTCATAGTAACTCTATACTCTACTCTCTAAGCTCAATTATATGTATATATCTATATCTAGTTGTATGTTTTGTGTTGATCTAGGTTGATGTCGGTTGGTACAAGTCTTTTCCTTGGTGTCTAAGTGAGACTACCATATCAATATACTGAGGAGAGGGAGACTAGTGGGGTTGTTCCTCCAATACCGGATCGGATTGGATCATCCAAACCATCAATTCCCGGTGAGAGTCATCAATGGTATCACGTAGGTTATATTTGGGGTTGGCATTCCTTATGTATGTGATATGAATGATGGCTCCAAACAAATAAAAAATCAAATATATATAGGTTGATGTCGGTTGGTACAAGTCTTTTCCTTCGATGTCGAGTGAGACTACCATATCAATATATAGAGGAAGACTAGTAGAGGTTGTTCCTCCAATACCAGATCGGATTGGATCATCCAAACCATCGATTCTTGGTGAGAGTCATCAATGGTATCACGTCGGTTATATTTGGGGTTGGCATTCCTTATGTATGTGATATGAATGATGGCTCCAAACAAATAAAAAATCAAATATACAAGGAGGGGGGGCACCCCCAAACATTATAGAGGGGCTCTACGATAATAGAGGTAACTCACCCAAAGGAAAGTGAGGGTGTGTGCATGACTAGCTCCTTGTTAGGAAATAAGAGATAAAATATGCGGAATAATCCCTTACAGAATCGCAACAGTAGAAACTAATATGCAGAAAATATTACAGATCTCAAATAAAAGTGCAGAATAAATAACACAACACAGAGAGACAAGATTTAACGTGGTTCACCCAATTTGGGCTACGTCCACCAAGAATCACTTGCTCAAATTTTATTACAAGCCTCCACTCTCTCAATACAATACCCAGATCCGTTTGGAGCTATGCTCAACAAACTCTACAGAATTCACACCCGAATTCAAAACACATCTGTAATACATTTACTTGTACATCTATCATATGCATAAGACCATATAAATAGACAACTGCTTAAGCAGTTTGATACAAAACCGTGGGTATCAAAACCAAGGGCAAAAACCATGGGTATCAAAACAATGGGCAAAAGACCAAAAAAACCATGGGCCCAAAAACACCCATAATGGTTACCCATTACCCATGGGTTAATAAACCACCCATGAAAATTTGCTTCGGGGGCTTCGCCCGAACCCCCCGACCCACTCACCGACGAGCGGGACCGCCATAAAAATACCCAAGTGTAACACATAGAAGGTGTACCACATTCTAACATGCAAATAGGCTCCACAAACATAACAATCTCCCACTTAGAGACTGATTTCCACTGAGCAAGTTTCTCAACCCTTCACTGTCATCTGCGAAGGCCAACCAAAGTTGAACATAGCTTTAGTTTATCCCTTGTGACCACTTTGGTCATCATGTCCTGCAAGATTCTCGATTGGTATGAATCTTCTCCAACTTCAACTTATCTTCCTCCAAAGTTGTCTGATGAAGTGATATTTCAATTTGTATATGCTTCATCCTGGAGTGTAAAGCGAGTTCTTAGCTAGGTGTATAGCACTCGACTATCACTATATAGCTTACATTCCTCCCGCTTATGCCCTGACTCCTCAAGCAATTGTTGTAGCAAATCATCTCTTTCTTGCCTCTGCGCAGCGTGACATACTTAGCCTCCGTGGTTGGATAAAGCCACCGGCTTACGTAGTCATGAAATCCAGCTCACTTTGCTGTCCCACCTACGGTGTAAATATAACATGTTGTGCTCCTCCTACTGTCTACATCTCCAACCATATCGATCCGCATAACCACGTAAAGTGGTGTCTAATCCACTGTGGCACAAAAGCTGTCCCCATGGTCCCTCTCAAATACCGAAGGATCCACTTTCTTGCTTGCACAATGCTCTTTACTGGATCACTCATAAATCTACTCACAGCTCCCATTGCATGGGCAATATCAGGCCTAGTGCACACCATAGCATACATCAAAGCGCAACCGCTGATGGGTAAGGTACCTTTGACATCGGTTTCTTCTCTGCTCTGTCTTGGGACACTTTGCTCCTTTGATAACTTGAAGTGGCCACGCCAAAAGAGTCCCAACCGGTTTAGCATCCCGCATATTAAACCTCTCCAGAGACCTTCTTAATGTACTCTTCTAAGATAAAGTCACTTTCGTTCCTTCCTATCCGAGATATCCTCATACCAAGGATTTGTTTGGTTTTGCACCCAAATCCTTCATGAAAGGATTCACTTAGTCATGCTTCTTGAGTACTTTTATTTCTGCATGTTTTTACCTGCTGACCAACATGTCATCAACATATAAACACAAGATAATATAACTTCCATCCCCAAATTTCTTTGTATACACGCAATGGTCGAATGACATCTAATATAACCTTGCTCCATCATGAAGCTATCAAACTTCTTATACCATTGACGTGGAGCTTGTTTTGAGCCATCAAGCTCTTCTTCGGTTTGCACACCATCTCCTCTTTACCTTTGACTTCATATCCTTCCTTCTGCTGCATATATAGCTCCTCCTCCAAATCACCATGGAGAAATGCGGTCTTTACATCTAAATTGTTCTAAGTGCAAGTCTTTCTTTTACGCCACTATTCCAAGAAGCAGTTCGATAGAACTCATTTTTACTACGGGAGAAAAAATCTCATCAAAATCTATACCTTGTTTCATGCAAACCCCTTGACCACCAACCGGGCCTTATATCTTTTCTTTCCTCCTTCATCTTTAACTTTGTACAACCACTTGTTCTGCAATGCTCTTTTGCCTTGGGTAGCTTCACCAAATCCCAAGTCTGGTTCTCCATGAGAGACTTATGCTCCTCATCCATGGCTTACTCCCACTTCTTACTGGCATCTACCTGCATTGCTTCATCAAAGCTCTCTGGCTCTCCACTATCGGTGAGTAATAAAAATAAAGAGAAGGAGAAAAACGTTCGAGTTCTTTTCTTACCTAGAAGACCTCCTCTTTGTAGGAGTTTGGGGTTCTGTTGAGTAGGTTCTGAACCGATTCATGGGTCACTTTCCCATCGGAAGATCCTCTACCACCTGCATATTCTTTCTTGGATTCTTCCCTGTTTTTCCTGCAATATTGCTTATACATGACTTTCTCATTAAAGACCACATCCCTAGACCAAATGATTTTCTTGTCCTTAATACTCCAACATTTAAATCCAAAGTCATCACCGTCATAACCAATGAAAGTACATTTTTCGATTTAGCCTCTAGCTTGGTCCTATCATCCTTGTCTATATGAACAAACACCTCACATCCAAATACTCTAAGAAATGAAAATCAACTTTCTTACCATACCATGCCTCCTCGGGTATGTCTCCATCAAGGCACTTGAGGGTCCTCTGTTTATCAAGTACACAGTTGTGCTCACCGCTTCGCCCCAAAAAGAAAGAGGCGAGTCCTGCGCATGTACCCTCATGCTCCTAGCACGTTCCATTATTGTTCTGTTCATCCTTTACGATACCCCATTTTTGCTGCGAGTTCGGAACCGTCTTTTGCTCATGGATTCCATTCTTAGAAAAATTAATCATTAAATTCATTGCTGCAATACTCCCCTCCATTATCGGACACGAGACATTTTAGCTTAAGACTTGTTTCATTCTCTACCAAGGCTTTCCATTTAACAAAAGTGTCAAATACATCGATTTGTTTTTAATACAATAAACTCAAACTTTCCTTGTTGCATCATCGATAAAAGTAACATAATAACTTGAACCCCATGAGAGATGATACGAGCGGCCCCACACATCGAGTGTATGGCTCTAACTTACTCTCTTTCTTCGTAGGTCCAACCTTGAGAAACCTTACTCACTTCTGTTTCCCATATATGCAGTTCTCACAGAAATCCAAACCTATTTCTGTATATCCAGGCAAATTCTTCTTTATGATGTTCATGCCCTTATGGCTCATATGACCGAGCCTATAGTGCCATAATGTTGTATCTGCATCTGAAGCCACAAGATTACAATCATTAGTACTATCAGTGGTTAAATACAAGGTTCCAACCTTCTTACCTCTTGCCACCACAAGAGCACCCTTGGTAACCTTCCAAGAGTTAGCTATAAATATCACAAGATCAACCATCACTTCCCGATTGCCCGCCGATATCAAATTTCTCCTTAATGTAGGCACATGTCGACATCTTTCAATAGCCATGTATTCCCATTCTCGCATCTTAACACAGGCAGAACCTTTTCCAACTATCTTTGCAAGGCTCATCATCACCAAGAAAAACATGCCCAAAATCCCCTGAACATAATCAACAAAATAATGCCTATGTGGAGTAGATGGAAAGAAGCCCTTGAATCTAAAACCCAAGATTGATAATATTATGCAAAGAAAGAATCAAAGCATCATGACATACATTACCCGATGCCACATTTGCCTCCTTGTTTTCTTCATGTTGTTTCTTCTTATCCCGAAGCTCCCAACAATCCTTCTTTGCATGCCTAGGGTTTCCACAATTCCAAGATCTGATCTTGTTCTTAGATTTTGACCTTGCCCGATCTTTTGATTTTCCATGGTTTCCTCTATTCTTCTTGTCTCCCTCTAGTTTCCCTATCAAAGCATTCCCTAAGTAGAAGATTCCCCGGAGCTTTTCTTCGCATTTCCTCACTTAGAATCACCCCTACAACATCCTCAAACTTCAACTTCGAGTTAGCTGGAACCGAGTTACTTACCGCCATTACCAGGCTATTCCAACTCTTAGGTAAAGAGCACAAAATTAATAAAGCCCTAACTTCTTCATCAAATTCTATTGTATGGAAGCTAGCATATTCACAACCGTATTGAAATCATTTAAATGATCTCATCTCTTAAACTATTCTCAGACATCTTCATATTAAACAATTTTTCATTAAAAATATCTTGTTAGAGGCAGAGGGTTTTTCATACAACTTCCCTAATGCATCCATTAGATCTTTTGTAGTCTTTTCCTTTGAAACATTAAATAATACCAAAGATGCAAGACACAGTCGAATTGTCCCAAGTGCCTTCCTATCCAAGAAATCTCATTCCGCATCATCTGTCATACTCGAGGGTTTGCTCACCTTCTCGAGCATGGAGTATAAAAATCCTTTTGATAAAGGTAATCTTCCATCTACATCTTCCAAAGTGAAATTCTGTCCGTTGAATTTATCAACCCTAGATCTTCCTTCATCTGCCATAGCTCCCACTCAAACTAAAAACTTTCCGTGCGATTCAACACTTTAAGAAACCAAACCCAGCTCGATACCAATTGTTAGGAAATAAAAGATAAAATATGCGGAATAATCCCTTATAGAATCGCAACAAAGAGAAACTAATATGCGAGAAAATATTACAGATCTCAAATAAAAGTGCAGAATAAATAACACAACACAGAGAGACAAGATTTAACGTGGTTCACCCAATTTGGGTTATGTCCACCAAGAATCACTTGCTCAAATTTTATTACAAGCCTCCACTCTCTCAATACAATACCAGATCCGTTTGGAGCTATGCTCAACAAACTCTACGAGAATTCACACCGAATTCAAAACACATCTCGCAATACATTTACTTGTACATCTATCATATGCATAAGACCATATAAATGAACAATTGCCTGCAAGCGGTTTGATACAAACCATGGGTATCAAAACCAAGGGCAATAACCATGGGTATCAAAACAATGGGCAAAAGACCGAAAAAAACCATGGGCCCAAAAACATGACCCATAACGGTTACCCATTACCCATGGGTTAATAAACCACCCATAAAAATTTGCTTGAGGGCTTCGCCCCGAACCCCCGACCGCTCATCGACGAGTGGGACCGCCGTAAAAATACCCGAGTGTAACACATGAAGGTGTACCACATTCTAACATGCAAATAGGCTCCACAAACATAACATCCCTCGGGCCCTAACAAGATATGGAGCCTATAGAGATCTCGAGGGCCCATGGGCCTACCATACCCCTATTTCTATATACACTGATAAATATGGGGGGTTCGAGAAGAGGCCATAACATAAATGCCCAAACACCGAACTTGGTAACCCTATCATAAACTCACTCCCTCTATTATATAGAATAGATATGGGCCCATATATCCAATGAGGCATGGATAACCCCCTCTACATATCTATATATGCAAAGGAGATAAAGGACCTCTCTCATGTAGGGCCCCCACCTAATAACCGTTTCAATTTATAGGGTTAGATGGGGCACATGCTTTACTCAGAAGAGATATATACAATGGCCCCGATCTCCTCTCTCTCCCTCTCCCTCTGTCTCTTTGCCTATATATATGTGTGTGTGTGTGTGTGTGTGTGTGTGTGTCTCACAACTTTAGGGCAACATCGGTCCCCATAGATGTATGGGTCCATCTCTACATATAGGTTAGGCTCAGGTAGGCCCTTCTCAGCCCCCATATCTATATCTATATTATATGGTAGGGACCCATATATCATAATTGTAGTTGAAAGCTCTATATCATAATTGTTTTAAGGCTAAGGTCAAGGCTAGTTGTCCTTGGCCTCCCTTTTCTCTATACGAATTGGAGTATAGAGATTTATATATATGGGTCAAAAGAAAGGTTTGAAGGCCCGTTTGATTCTATCCCATCTTTGGTGGATGTGCGATATATCAAGATAAATTAGGGGTGAGAGCTAGGTGGAGGAGCAGATAAGCCAATAAATAGGGTTAGCTCTAACTCACCCAAATCAGATGTGGCTTCCTCAACCCATATCTCTATATTCAAAAGGGAGATCAAGTTTTCCCGGGTTCATCTATAGCCCAAAGAGAATCTAACCATCCGACACAAAGATATAGGTGCTCTCTAATCTCCACCTCCCAAGAGATATAAAATAGATAGAATCGATGAAGACAAATAGTTTGATCTCAACTCCCCTTCTCTATACTTAATTTTCGGTGGGAGCCCGAGTATCCAAACGATGCATTCACAGTTGGATAGGCCAACATCTATAGTGAACAACTCTAGATGGCCCCTATCCCCCATCTATCTATTATTTACATGATATGACCCCTATCTATATTGGTGAGAAGGAAAGAAATTAGTGATTTACGCCCCATCTACCCCTACCCCCGACCCCCCTTTGCCCTGCCCCGCCCACGCCATATATAGATATAAATATAACAAGGCATCATTAATATCACATACAAAATACAATAGATGGATGCCAAATGTAGATAGGGGACCTCTATAATGACTATAACCCTCCTCTCCTAGATAGATGAGATATAGAGAGGCGGAGTTTGCTTACATACTGAGATATATAGGAAATCCTAGAATACATAGATATGGTTTGGAAGGTGTTAGCATATGGATTTGCACACATGCAAATGACATGCAATGCAGGGAACGAAGTCCCTCCTCAATGAAGGTGAGGTTGCCTTTATTGAAAACCAAAACAATATTTACATCTGTACATTCAAAATTGTATGTGGGGGGTGTTTTGGAACATCAAATGGAAAGAAATGTGAATGAGGGAGATGGAATGGAATGAAGGAAAGAAATGGAAAGGAATGAATGGAAGGAACATGCAATAGTTAGGTAAAAGCAGAGCCTAATATCACATAGAGGAGAACAATGAATAACTAACTCAAATAAAGTAGAGTTCGAATCAACTAAATAAGAATAAGTAAAAGGGAACACACATGAGCAAGTAAATATTAGAGCTTGATCACTGTGAACAAGAACAACAAATTAATAGTGTTGATAATAAGATCAAAGACAATATTTGCATGCAAGATTTAAACACTAACATCTAATGAACATAAGAACATCAAATGCTACAAGAGATAATGAATGGGACACAAAGTTCATATTTCATTAACTCCAAAATGTCTTCACAAAAGAACACGAAGTTTCTTTCCTAAAATAAAGCTTGCGACAAAAGTATTTTATTCTCCTCTCTCAAAGTCACCCTTACAAATGAGCCCCTAACTTCTTTTTATAACCAAAATGTTGGTTGAAAAGTAGTTTGGATTACTTTAGGAACAATTAGGTCGTTTAATGAATATAACATTATTTTAATAAAGTAAAGTGACTTTCTTAAAATAATGAAGTGGGTACATGTGGGCCCATCTTAGATGACTTGGACACACACATAGACATCTTAGTCGTGAACGTGCCACCTACATCAAGACACGTAAGATCGTGTCTTATCCCTTGGGCCAAGAGTCTACCTATCATGGTCGCATGCAAGAATGAACTCATTGACTATGCTCCACAATCCTACAGGATGACAAGAGAGTTGAGCTTGAAACTTGAGCAGTTCAACCACCTCTCCGTTTGAGCAACATCCTGGTGTGAGCAACATCCTCTTTATTCGCATTCGCATTAACAATTACACAAAATTATTCACATGCTTTGAATACCTTTCCATAGTGAATTGCTCATTTATCGCGAGACCGTAGTCGTTACGCTACCTTGGTTTGTCGAGAATTCAACTCGTGATCTTTCACCATTAAGAAGCTCTTCAAAGAGTAGAGATTGCGATTCACTTCCTAAAGTTATGTCTTTCATCTTTGTCAACATCATCTCGAAGTGTTGTCATTCGATCCGTTCATTATCATTCAATTCGATAATGCTCCAACTCTAAGACTAGCCGATAAAATATCGCGCCTCGGCCGCTAACCGAGAGTTGTGCAAGGACATGTTTGAATGATGTGGCCTTGCTTGATGATCCACACAACCGCACTTGTCATTGGTCTTGGTTTGTCGATGAATAGATCCCACAACGATCAAGTGAAGACAATTGATGTAGACACGCTTCTCCCATTATCGATCTATGTCGATAACAATAGCTTTGACTCGAAGAGACCTCTGCCAATAGCTATGACCTATACCGCATAATGAGGAAGTTAGAGGTGACCCATTGGTGTCATCGAGAAGTGTCGACGCCGCGGAGATGAGACTGAGAGCTAATAAGTAGAGGTCACTTCCGCGGAGCCATTGGAATTGAATCGCCACTCTATGTAGGTGTCGTAGTGCTTCGCGCAAGTGATGACCAATTCGGGACTTTGTACGAACACTGGGAAGGTTGTCGCGCATGAGAGACCACTTTGGAACAAGTGCTCGGAAAATTCGACTCGCTTGCCACCGATACGCGAACCCAAACCGACTTACGTTGACGTGTCCCAAGTTGGTATCGGTGATGTTCTCATACTCTAAATGGAGCGTCGAGGTGGGTAGAATTCCCTGGAACCCATACCGCAACACCACTTTGTTTGAAGATGACATGATTGTGACAGAAGCGTGATTTCGGGCTATTACTTCCTTACTTCAAAACTGAACAAATCACCTCTGAAACTACCCTAGGAAAAATAACAAATCTTGTTTTGAGAAACTCTCACTGGATGAGGGAGTCTATTAAGGTACCACAAGTTTGTGGATCAGAGAGTTTTTTCCCAAATCAAATTCTTCAGTGAAATATTAAAGGTCAAAGATGACTCTTCTGAAACTGTTAGGAAAATGTAGGTGTGAAACTGCGAAAATTTCGTTTGGTTTTAGCCTGGGAAAAATACCAAACGTCACCCTGGGAATCTACAACTTAGCAAGGGAGTATATGAAGGTGGGGAGAATCCGAAAAACCAATCATTTTCTCTTGATGATCATCCGAGTTCAAAATATCGACTCTCAAAGTGAGTCCACTTGACAAGCTGAAAACTACGCACGCAGCGAAATCAAACAAACTGCGTTTTATTTGGGTCCGTGAAAAATATCAAATGAAGTGTTGTGTATTTGAGAATGGGTATAGAACCACCTTAACATGAGTAAAAATAGCGAGCAATGATTGGTTTTTCACAAAAATCACCCTGCTTCAAGATATCAAGCTCCAAAGTTGACTACTTTGACAGATACAAACAACAACAGTCTTCATTCCGCATCCATTGTTTTCTTGCACTGGGATAGCCTTCACTAAATTTGCTGGTTGTAATTGATTCTTCCTTACGTGGATGGTGGTCTATTTCAAATGCGTGGGCTGCATATGAAGTTTTCCTGGTGAATGCATTTGAATGCGTGGCCTTCTTGTTGACAGCTATGAGCTATTTTTGTATCCTCCCATACGTGACCTGCCCAAGTTTCTTGCTACGTGGACTGTTTTTTTATATTATCTTATGCATGCATGGTGTTTATTAATTTCTACCTCTGGCTTTAGCGTTGAAATAGTTTGGCAACTATTTGTGGCTACGTTGATTGACTTTGAACCTGCAAATGCGTGGTGCTAATTACCTTGGCCTGTGCTTGCGTGAACCTTGGTCTTTTCTTGGACTGGTTGTGAGTAGCTTTGATTCTGGCAGTCTTCCTTTGTATTATGCGTGGGTAAGTTTTCCTGCAGCAAACGTGGGCTCTCCTTCTTTTGGCTGAGTTGTTTTATTTAAACAATGCGTGGACAATGGCCTTTTCTTGGACAGATATGTGGATCCACGTGGGCATTACCTGTGCAAATGCGCGTATGTCTATTTCTGCACAAAACGTGGACAGTAGTCTTTTATTCACCTCTATGTGGTCTTTTGCTTATTTTCTTTATGAATGCGTGAGCTTCCTTCGCTGATGGAGCTGCTTTGAGTGTGAATGGTCTGTGCTCTTTTTCCAAATTGGTGATGAATAAATATCTCTAAAACCTACCTGAGCTTCCTTTGGACGCTTTTTTTGAATGCGTGAGAGATACTCTTTTACCCTGAGTGGAATATTACATGGCCAATGCGAGGTCTGTTAACTCCTGAGCATGGTTGTTTTGCTTCTCCTTGAATTCTTAGAAAAATCTTTGTCGAAAAACACTTCTTCACAGGAGAAATAAGAAGTTGGAAATAATAATAAGAAGTTGGAAAAAGAGCTTCAAAGCTTCTTCATTACTTTCGCACGACTTTTTCCACAGATTTTAACGGAAGAAAGTTACAAGGATTCAAGAAGCTTTCTCGTAACTGTTTCTTCTTTCTTCTTTCTTAGCATTGAATAACCAATTTCTCTTTCTTTGGGTAATGGACATTAATTGCCAAGGGGATATGCGAATAAGTTAACCATTTGCCCGTGACAATGGCAAAGTGGGATGGCAATTCCCCTCCATTTCCCCATATGGGAAAATGGGAAATATTTTGCCTTTGACATCCGATTGGGTTGGCAATCAGCAAGAGAATTTCCAACAAGCGGGAAAAATGGAAACTTTGCTAGGAAAGGGAAAATCGGGAGCGGAAAGCCAACTTGGCATTCCCGCAATTGGAGGCAGAATTTTAATTGCCCACGGCAATGGGGAAGTGAGAAAAGTTCTTCCATATTTGTCGATCAACTTTGATGAAGATTAAATTAATATTTATTAATTAAAAACCCCAAGATTTAATAAAATTAATTTTATTAAAAAAGGTAAGAAATTAATTAAATATTAATTAATTAATTTAAACGGTTTATGACATAGCGGGAGAAGTACTTACCCGAAATGGATGAAACGAAAGCCAAAACGATCAGAAGAATAAAACAATCACGATGAGGGTGATAAACCACGAGAAAAGACACTTCATAAAAAAATTTAAATTTTCACGTTGTAATTTTGCAAAGTCAAAATTAGCTGATAATAGAAGGCCAACTAGAATAGAATAAATATCATCTTTGGGGCTCATTAAAACAACTATTCTCTCCCGACTATTGGTTAGAGGATTATAAATTTTCGGGCACCAAAAGCGTAAGAAATTAATTAAACATTAATTAATTAATTTAAACGCAATTTGTGACATAGTGGAAGAAGTACTTACCTGAAATGGATAAAACGAAAGCCAAAACGATCATAAGAATAAAACAATCACAATGAGGGTGATAAACCACGAGAAAAGACACTTCATAATTTTTTTACATTTTCACGTTGTAATTTTGCGAAGTCAAAATTAGCTGATAATGAAGGCCAACTATAATAGAATAAATATCATCTAGTGAGAGGGAGGGAGCTCATTAAAAAAACTATTCTCTTTCGACTAAATATTGGGGCCCCCTCGCTTTAGAGGATTCAACCACCCTATATAGATATGGGTTGCTCGTAGGTCATATTGATTCGGCACTCAACTACAAATAGATATAGAGGCTAAACTAATCGTGTTATATAGGAATACATGCGACCCATACATGTGTTGAACATATATATATATATATATATATATATATATATATATATATATATATATATATATATATATATGGCGGGCACAACACATGGTATGGGTGCATGATTCCTAAAGACCCTAAAGAGAATATGTATTATATTTACATGGAGAAAACTACTCGATGGAGCTACCTTACAACTCTAGGCGAGTAGTAACGCGAGGCCACAACCACTATGAGATGTAAGGTGGGGCCCTCCTATATATTTGTATTTAATGGATCCCAAGAATTGAATCCTAAGAATAATCAGCACTAATGAAACTACTGGAAGGAAGCGAATAATCGGCACTACACTCTACACTAGAGTATCACATACGCACATACGTTGGTTCAGGGTACCCTATATATAGATTTGGAGACCCCTATCTATAACTATAAGATAAGATTTATAGTGAGGGGGAGCCCAAATGAAGATAGTTTAGGACCCCCAACCTCAACTTCACCCATATATAGATACGAGGCGCTCGCTAACTAACATATATAGCCCCGGATAAGATAGTTCAAGGCCCCGTATTCACCCTCATCTTCACCCAAATATAGATAGGAGTTATTTACTCTCCCCTATCTATATACATGGCGCCATATAGATCTATAGGGGTTCGGGGTCAAATTTATCTCTCGCATTCATAATCACACTATATATCTATATAGGGGTACATCTACTCAACAGTTCCATCACGAATTGGATTTGCCCCTACCAGTAGCACTAAACTATCTACACTAGTCGACATCCTAAATCAGCTTGCCAATGACTTATAGTGAGGTGGTATAATATAAAGCCTAACTACCCCGGATAATAAATGGAGGAGGGAGAGGAGAGGACCCCATATATATAGGGTGAACTAGCATGATTCATTATCCTAATCTTCATTTTCAGGGAATCCCCATCCTTTGTCCCAACACTAAGATCTACTTGTCGTCCGTGTGATAGAAATGAATAACCTTCAATAGATATACCAATGTAACGAGTAGATTATCGATATGCAACAAACAACCATCTATACTCTCTATATATGGGATTGAGGAGCCAAGGAATACGACGACCCCTATTTATCTATACGTGGAGAGGCATGGTGTGGTGCTCCTATCTATAAATATGGATAATGTCTCTAAAACACCCTTCTTATATATATGCCCCTATCTATATATGGGGACTCTCTACATAGTTGTAGGTTCCTTATGGGACAAAACATAGTCCTCAACCCTATCTAGCAATATGGGGCCCCATATAATTAAATAGCGTGCGGATAGATCTTGTTCTCGATGGGGCACATAACGTAAATCAAATGCAGATCGATCAACCGATCATAAAGATGGATAAGAAAAATATATGAGCATAGTTGACAAAAGACCGACTCTCTATCATATTGTGATTGTGGGACAACCCACCCTTATATAGATATATGGAGAGATATGTGGTGTCTCTATATTCTATATAATTTAGTGAATAAATCATATAGTTCCATTAATCAATTGTATAGTTGAGCCCAACATGAATATAAGGCATCAAGCCAAACCAACAAAGAAAAATAAATCACCGCAAAGGGGAACAATCAAACAATACAATTTGTTTCTTTTCTCCATACCCCACTTGTGATGGTAAACCAAAACTCGCGTGCCTAGATACACTTGGCACAATCTAGAACGTGGTAGAACCAAGTATGCCCCGTCAGCCGTAAACCAAACCGGCCAACATATATAGATATGGTTGGGCACATCTCTAAACCTCCGACACTATCTATATATGGTGAGATGATCAAACTATGTTTTGTATACCCGATGCCAAACATGAAGAAGGCCCACACCCTATCACCACCGACATATCTTATCTTATAGTTATAGAGAGGAGACCCTATATATTATTGTTATTCCACCATCTCCACGGGATTATAACCTTAACCCCATTATAGATAGTAGTTGGTTAGATTACCCCTACTCGTTATACGAGTTGTTTTAATCATCCCAAAACTATTTTCGGGCCCCGCATCGCTCATCTCTCCCCCGTATATGTATTAAACATTTCTTCTTCTTTCTATGTGGTGGTAGCGGGGGCAAGCCCATACCTATGTACCTTTTGATCACCCCGATATCAACCACACTCCCTAATTCGCTATACTATCATCCCCCTCATTTATATATTTGGGTTACGTTGGGTTCCATCCGCTCAACCCAATAATTTTATATATCTTATATAGAGCTATGTGCCTCCCTACCTATATATCATGTATTATGCATTCCATTTTCTTTTTATATGGTAGAGGTTCAAATTGATCACCACTACCCAACCCTTTTGGGTCCTTTGGGACCAGCCCCAATTCACTATAATGTCATCATAAGCACCAACCCAAAGATCGCCGCCACCCCTTTTCCCCGCTCCATATTAATAATTATAGATATCCCACACATTCAAATTGATCACCTCCCCTTAACTCAAGTAATAGGACTTATTCGTATTGATCACATTACAAATAGTGTTGTATTGACCACATAAGGAATCTAATTGATCACCCCCACTAAGCCATTGGGACCTAATTTCATCTCCTCATTCCCTATACCATAATTGTGCCCTTATATACACTCATACCATAATTGTAGGAAATCACCATGTTCCCCATATTTGTATATGGGAGATATATAGATAGGAGTTGGAATCCTTAGGTTCAAGTAGGTTTGATTAGGTTTGGCTACCAATATATAGATATCGTTCTCCTATACATATGGCAAGTATTTTCCCTGGGATTATGCATTATTAGGCCTGGTTTGGCACAAGTCGGTTTGGCTTGGTTCGGTTAGGTTAGGATCCTCCTATCGCCACATACGAGATAGAAAGGGGCCCTCATATCTATATGGGTCAAGAATTAGACACACACACACACACACACACACATATTTGTGTGTGTGCGCGGCTCACACCGATACCATTAGGAGATAACTAGATGGGGCTTACCCTATCTAATATAGTATATTTATGGGTTCTCTCGGTTAGGAGATATATAGATAGTGCCCCAAAGATGACGACGTTAGGGTCGAGATGAACCCATGCCATTTGCAGAGTTCACAAAAGCAGAGTAATGAAACTCAATGGTTTCTTCTATTACTCAATAGCCATTACGGCAACTATCTATAGAGTTTACATAGTGTACTACTTACCTAGACTAGTTTTCGGACTCGGCTCTAATGCCCTACATCAATTTAGATGCTCTCAACTAGCTTGTGTCTCACATGCACATTCAACAACTACTAGTCTCGACCTCTAACTATGCCATGTATTTGGCTCGCCTTCAACAGATAGTACTTCGCCCCACAACTCACTAGCCAAAAATGGTGAACTTGTCCTCTTGTAGCCGCATGTTCCCACTTCTCTCTCCTTGTTTTAGTTCATCTTTGGGTAGATTTGGTCCCTTCTAGACGTTTCTAAATTTTCCCACACATAATAAAATTTGAATCGAGCCCCTTTAATGTTATGATCTACCTCCATCTAACGTTTCCTATTTGTGCCACATCGACTGGTCATTGGGATCATCGACCTTGATCCTAGTCAACTTCCTTATCTTATCCGTTAACTACCAACTCTATCGTGCACTCCTTGCTAACAATCATTTGCCATGCCTCTTCCTTGTTCTCTCGCACAATATTTTATTTGAGCTACACCTTTTCCTTCTTTTTGCACACTATCTATGGGCTTCAAAGCATTCTTTTGAACATCCACGCGACTCTAAACTATCAGGCGACCCCCTCCACTTAGCTTGCGCATAGTTCGCACTCCTTGCCATTGCACATAACCTTCGCAATCTTTCTACACCTTAATCCACTAGACTCGAGCCAAAACTCCACCGCACTACCAAGATTCGTATGTGCACCTTTGTACACATACTTCAAGAACCATCTCGCGTTTCACTCCTTCGCGCTTTACCAAACTTTTCAAGCACTATTGTGTGCACTCTTTTATTGGGCACTACACTCTTCGATCTTTAGACATTCCACAAAGTACTCGCATAATCGCCACTTTGACTTTGTTGCATTTCTTCCCTTCACTCCATGCACTCTCCAATCCAGTAGCATACCCACACTTAGCCAAAATTGTGCAAGATTTCTCTAGAACTTGGATGCTCCTGCATCAAACATTCAAGGTAATTAAAACTTGATTTCCACCTCAAGTAGATTGAGTGAGTGGTGAAACCACCCTCCGAACTATTGAGGTTGATAATTGGTCTACTTCATCCTCTAAGCCTTCATAATTTGGCATCGGTGCTTCTTTCTGGGTCTCTTCTAGTCCTTTGTTCCCTCTCTATGACTCATTCGTGCAATCTCGCACAATTTGGTGAGCTTCAACCCACCACGAGCCAACCACCTCCTCCAAATGGATCTTCTCTTTTCATCCATTTCTTCTACGAATCTTTGTTTGTCTTGAAGGCATGAGTCTCTACTTGCCTCAAACTGTCCACCTAAACCTAAGGCTTCTCATCACAACCTTTTCTTTTGTGAGTTTGCACTCGCCTCTATCTATTCACCTCTACCAAATGTCATCGAGAATATTCTTCTTCCTTTCCCTTTTCATCCTTGGGATCTCCTCTCTTTGTCCTCTTGTTTCCTTTCTGCCGCACCCTCTCCTCTTTGCACTCTTCTTCACACCATCCTTTGTGCATTCTCTTTAAGTTATTCTCTATGCATCTCTCATTCACGCGTCTATCTCTTCGTGCACTTGTGAGCTTAGACCCACCTTCATTCGTCCTCTTTCCTTCTGCTATTGCCCTTTTCCTCCTTGCGTTGTCCTCCATTGCATGTTTACTTTCCCGCGTGTTCTCCTTTGTGCATTTCTTTCTGCGTAGTCTTTATCTTCATGCCCGATATCTCCTTGTGGGACTCTTTATCTCTTCTCTTTCTCTTGACCCCTACTAGGAAATGATCTATTAGCCTCCAATAAACTTGGCTCTTCTTCACTTCACTTGACTTTGTGCACTAACAAGTCTCTGTTTTCTTGCTCGTAAACTCTCTCCTCGGTGCGCTTCATCTTCTATGCACTCTCTTCTTTGACTTTTATTTCAGCTATGCTCCTACTTCTTCATCACATGCAATCTTCCTTTATGGCTACAAGCCACATATCCTCTCCCTCTTCCTTAGCAACTCTCCTCGCCGCACTTTGCTCCTTCACTTCTTCCTTTACATATGGTTCATTACATAAAACTTATAGAGGTTCTTCCTTACACTTGCACTTCTCTTATTACCCGTAGGGAAGCTTCTTCATCACCTCGCATTGTCTCCTCACTTCTAGCGCTCCCTCCATTGCTCGTGCATTCTTCTTCCTATACACATCGCTCACTATGATCTTCTATAGTCTCTTTATTAGACTTCTTTTCCCTAGTTGCCTTTGGGGTAACTTCTTCCCCTCCTCGCACAGTTCCTCTTTGTTGTGCCCTTTTCTTTTTGTTCTCTTCGCACGCTCTTCCTTGAGATCTCTAAGAATCTTCACCGCACTCTATTCCGGGCGCACTCTAGTACTCCACGAACTGCCCTTCTTTTGGTACCTTTGGGGTAACTTTTTCTTTCCTCTTCTCTGCTTCATCGGCATGGTAATCCCATTGTCGTGTATGCCTTCATCTATACATTGCTCAACTCCTCTACCGGGAGTTTGCGGTCTTGCGCAAACTTATGGGCGCTCATTGTCTCTGCAACGATTGTCTTCTCCTAGACAACCTCCTTCTTTGGCACATTACTCTTGCACACTACCACATGCTCCCGAGTGAAATTTCTCTACACCCTTTTCTTAACTCATTAGCTCTCTCCATACACTACCTTGTGCACACTACTCAGGCGGTACTCCTAGGCACACTTTCTCTCCACACTTACTTGCAACCTTCAATTTTGCCTTTGCATACACCTTTTCTCCTTCGACCTCTATTGACACTCTCTTCACATCTTCTTTGTGTTTTCAACTCTTCGTTGAGTCCCTCACCTCTTTATGGGAACCTCATGCCACAAAGTCTTCCTCCACATTCTCCAGTCTAGTCCTTACACCATTTATCTCCTCCAACATCTTCTCTAGCATTTTTGTGACTTTTGCATTCAACACATCCCTCCTCCTTGGTAGCATCTTGCTTTCGTGAGCAAGATATATATCTCCTCTTGCCACTACACCATGGGATCTCTCTTTGCTTTCCCTACCCACCTTTTTCTCAATGGAAAACACAACTCTTGCTAGCTGCCTCACATTCGCTGATCTTCCAGCTCTCTTCTCTTTAGTAGGAAAGTAGCCTACTCTTATATTACTTGACAACAACGTAAGGCACAAGACGACCCCATGCCATTTACAGATTTCACATAGCGGAATTAGAACCCAATGGTTTCTTCTCTTAATCAATGGCCTTTATGACATCTACAAACAGTTTCTCACTATGGAGCTTACGAACTCTGGTTTTTCTCCTAATGACCTGACATTGATTGGTGAACTCATCCTCCTCTAATTAGTCATGCATTCCCACTTCTCTCCTTGTTTTGATTCTCCTTTGGGCAGGCTATTCATTTCTAGACGTTTACAAATCTTCCCACTCATATTAAATTTGAATTTCGGCCCCTTTAATGCTTTTTTGTGTTACAGAAATATAGATATTTCTTGATTATGCCATGTTGATTTGGTTGTTGGGATCATGTGCCTGTTGATCCTAGTCAGCTTCCTTGTCTTATATGTCAACTACTACCTCAGTCGGGCACTCTTTTCTCACAGTCCTTTCCCACGCCTCTTCCCTGTTATGTATTTTGCTCTTATGTTTGAGCTACACCTTTTCCTACTTCTACGCAATCTTTAGGCTTTTAGGCCTTCTTCCGAATATCCACACGCCTCCAATCTATTGCATAATCCCTCCACATAGCTTCATGCGCATGCTGCGCACTCATTATCATTCTGGATAACTCCTTACAATCTCTATGCACCTTCAGTGCGCTAGATTGAGCCAAAACTCCACTACACTACCAAAATTCCTATGCACACCATTGTGCATTATTCTTCCACGCGAACTCCACAAAACCGTTTCACGCTCCACTCCTTCACACTGCATGCACTATTGTGTGCCCTCTTCTACTGGGCACCCCACGTGTATTACACTCTTCACTACTAGTCATTGCAAAAATTACTCACACACTTCCACACAATAACCACTTGACTCTGCTTCGCGTCCTCTCTTCTCTCCACACACTGTCTAATCTCTCACATACCAACACTTGGACAAAACTGTCTAGGATTTCTCTGGACCTTGGATGCTATTATATCACCCAACTAGATTATGCTAAACGAAACTAAACTAAATTGAATCACTCAGGGTTTAGTCGGGAGATTATATATAGGCCCCAAAATTTATAGATTTATGTCAGTTATTCATTTATCTCCCACCTCCAACTAAAGATTATTCGCTAATCTTTACAGATATGAGATATCTAGCGATATTAGATATTAGATTAGCTACAACTCTTTATACATTCCGACCACTAGAGAAATAAGATAATCTATTAAGGGAATCCCTCAATTGTCAATCCCTTTCTTGACGAAGTCCATATACCATATACCATACATTGAGTTAGAACAACTCTATTTCCTAAAACCAAATCCCATATATAAGATAGGGCCCATGAAGCTGGAGCTTCCCGAGGGTGGGGGCCTCAACATAAGGGCCCCAACCGATATCATATATAGATTGATTGTATGGATGAAAAGTAAAGACTGAACAAAGGGTGTTTGCTTCCAGAATCTAAACTAATTGGGCTTGACCATATATAGATATCGTATCTATATTCCCATAATCCACATATCCATATTGCTATTGCTCGACAAGATCAACTTTGAACTAGCCATAAACCAAATGACTTTGATCATAATCTATGCGCCCATATATAGATAAAGGAGGGCGGAAGGATGGTAGACTATGGACCCATACCTCCCTATGGAGATCTCTACCCCATATATCTATATAGATAGGAGACCCCTTGTCCTATCCCTATTTCCAATTGTTATCTATATAGATAGATAAGGTGAAGCACCCTTTTTATATAGAGTGGTGAAAAATCATATCATATCATATCTATTACATTTTATTGATGAGGCGATGTGGATGATGAATAGCCCAGATATCTATATAGTGAAGATAAAGAAGAGAGAGTCATGTACCACCAATATATAGAAGGGGCCCGACCTATCACTATTGCTCATCTCAAATCTATGTCTATAAGTGGGTTATTGGGCCCTATCTATATATGGGGGTCGAGTCCCCAACTCTACATGGGGAGAATTTTAAGAATCTTCATTTCCCGAATATTACAAACATGATATGGGTTGAGTGATTTCCGGGACCCTATAGAGATATTTATTCATACCCATATATATAGGGCATATGTTTAGAGTTTAGGAAATTGATATGGGATGGGAGCGAGATATCTAAGATATATGGGGATTGGGAGGAAGGAAGAGAGAGTGGTGTACCACCAATATATAGAAGGGGCCCGACCTATCACTATTGCTCATCTCAAATCTATGTCTATAAGTGGGTAATTGGGCCCTATCTATATATGGGGGTCGAGTCCCCCACTCTACATGGGAGAATTTTAAGAATCTTCATTTCCCGAATATTACAAACATGATACGGGTTGAGTGATTTCTGGGACCCTATAGAGATATTTATTCATACCCATATATATAGGGCATATGTTTAGAGTTTAGGAAATTGATATGGGATGGGAGCGAGATATCTAAGATATACTGGGATTGGGAGGAGGGAAGGGCCTATATCTCTAGAGAGCCTTGATATTTCTCAAAAATATAGAGAGATTCTCGCCCCGCCGAGATATTTATATAGGTGTGAATATCTCTTTATATTAGGCACAATATATCTATTTAGGCCGCCTCCAACTAATGATTATCCACCTCCAACTCGGAAATTATCTACCTTCAACTAGAGCTAGATAGATATATAGGTCACCGGTCTATATCTATAGAGATTATCCGCCGATTTCCCACTTTATCCACCAGATACTATATATATTATTCATCAATAGATGTCGAAGGTAAGATGAGAATACTAAGCTGGTTGTAGAATATATATATTAGACAAAGTGTATTGTAGCTCTAATATATCAAGTATAGGAGTATAGATAGACCCCTCTCCCTCTACCCTCTATAGTAATACTAATACTACATAGTTGGGTTAGCCCCTATATTCCATCTATATTGGGGTTAGGATCTAGGACTTATATATATAGGGTAGGGTGTCAATTATGATATAGACAAAGGGTTGATTGCCTATATATCTAAGGGTGCCCCATATATAGGGTGTTGACTATGAACTATGTAATCCATTGCCATGTATCCTCGTCCTATTGTCACATGTATATGTAGGGTTCCTCTATCGATTGAGTGCCCAACAACCCCCATATCCCTATTTCTTTATAGGCTATATGTTATTTTCGAGATATACATAGTGGGGGCATATATAGATTAGGGATGGATGATGTTGTGCTTCATGTGGATATAATCGGGCATCCTTCGTGTCCACCCATATCTATAATCTATATAGATGGGCATATAGACGGGTCATCTAACTATACTATCTAAAGGATGGGGGTTGGCGCCTAATCCATCCTACTAGATATATATTCCATCCCCCTCCCATCCTCTCAATAGATATATATGGTAGGGGAGGGTAGGAGCCACCAAAATTTTATATCTAAAGATGGGGCATAACTCCATCTATACAATCAAGGGGCACAAATTATGATTAGATAGCCTAGATAGGCCTTTTCACACCATTCCGAGATAGCCAAATAGATATAAGGTCGGTAGGGCGCATGAATTTCATCTCATCGATCAACCGGGAATCTCTCAACCCGTGATGGTATCTCATAAATCAACCAACCGGTGATGGTATCTCCTCGATCAACTAGTGATGGTCATGTATCTATGGTGGAGGTTGAGGGCTCCTATATAAATATGGCCCCTACATATAGATAGAGCACACTTAACCATCTATCATTCTTTGAGAGGGAGAGGTCCCCTCCTTTATCTATGGGGTAAGGGACCTATCTATGGGGTAGCCTCCAATAAATATTATCTTTATTAGAAGTGATGATTGGAGACATGGGTAGTTGCTTGAGTCTATTTTATATACATTTGGTGGATGCTAAAACCTTACTCTCATAATCTACCCTATCTATATGGCACAAACCAACGATGGATGTTAAGGCTAGGCCCTATATATCCATCTAGGCACCCCTCTATATATAAAGGCGGTTGTGAGAAGGGGTATAGATATAGAGCGCTATATATCCATTTGGGTGCCCCACTATATGTGGCGACTACAAGAAGGGGTATGATATAGAGCCCTATGTATCTATCTAGATGCCAACCGCCCTATTTATCTATCTAGGAAAGAGACAATCATCCAAACCTATTGTACCACATATAAAACCTATAATCCTACAAACAGATTTGGATTGACACTAGGAGTAGAATGGTGAGATGGGAGATAATAAAGATATCCCCCAAAACCGGTGGGAGAGATATATCTAATCTACTTCGTTAGTTTCCACTTCATCGGTCGAGAGATATTTTTTCCATATACTAAGCGGATAGGTCAATACAATTCACTTCCCTTGGATTCATTGGCTATTGGGCATAGAGCATAAGGGTATGCTTGGATACATGGCATATTAGGACTATTTCCATATAAATATATAGGGCATATATAATAAGACAGAGACTAGGTGGTGTGACGGTGTTTGATATTTGGTCGGCTTTATATGCTAAAGAATAGAGACTAAACCCTATACATAGATAGGACTTTATTCTTTGGTCGTGTTACACGTCACATCAAAAGTTACAACATATATATATCCTTGCCCTCCAAATAGATATAATTAGAACTATCTCTGTGATGGCCTATGTATCTATATGGGAGGATTTCAATCGAATCTTTATATATGATTCCATTTTGATCAAGATGCAAGTCCTTGTCATGGAGTCGAGTGAAGTGACTATAACTTGCTACGAATGATGACTAACTCGAGTGTGTAGTCATTAATATCAGTATATTATGTTATGGTATCTTCCCATTCATCTATATAGATGTGGGATGTGGGCGGTGGGTCGATCCCCTATGCATATATGAGAAGAGAATCTCATCCCTTATAGATCTATAAGAACTTGGATAGATATATGGTCTCTTGGGTTGGGAACCTTCCATTTATTCATCCATTCCATTAATTATAACAAGTGGGATTAGAGAACCGGTTAGCACAACCAACATTAGTCGAGTTGTCATTCAATGGATGCCCTGGTCAAGCCCTAATCTAGCTAAAACTATATATACATGTATAGGTCATTGAGCCCAGCTTCTATATATTTTAACTAGCCCCACTTTATATATAATAGAATATTTTAACTAGCCTCGCTTCATAAATAATAGACTAAGTATGGATAGAGTGAAAGGTATCTATGTATGTATATGACTAAGAATACTTTGTTCCCCTCTCTATATATCTAGACATGCATGCCATAAACCATAAATATAGAATTAACTCATCATTAACTCGAACTCCCATTTGTATAAAGCGGGCGTTAAACCTATGAAGGAGGTTTCACTACTCTACTCTCAACCCGCCCGTCATGAAAAGATAGGTTATAGAGTTGGAACCAACCTATGACCATACATAGGGGCATTAGATACGAGAGATATCCATAGCCCATCTAGACTAAGAATACTTTGTTCCCCTCTCATGTATGTATATGACTAAGAATACTTTGTTCCCCTCTCTATATATCTAGACATGCATGCCATAAACCATAAATATAGAATTAACTTTGTTGGCTAGATTTTCTGCATAGCATCAAACCTAGGCAGTCATGAGATAAATCTCCCTCATTTAACCGGTGAGGCTCCCGTGTCAGATTTGTCAATAAAAATGTGTTTCTATCTATCAGGGGTTTTACTTTAACAACTTAGTTCATGAACCATAACTAAGAAGTTCTGCAGCAAGTAAGCAGCTGTTTAAGAAAGGAAAATTACAGAAGAAGGAAGTAAAGGAATTACAGAGAAGAAATGAGGAAGATGTGCATCCCAATTAGTAGATTGCAGAGCTAATTGCATGCACATAGAAGAAACTCAAATAGATTTGAACACACAGAATTATAAAGCAAAGGCAGCTCTAGATCTAGATCTAAAATAACACAAAGTCTATTAAGAGATCTAAGATTTAGAAGCAAGAAACAAAATACACCGTGACACAAAGTTCTCCGGAAACCTGCTTCTTTGTATTCCTCTGCAACAATTGGCTCTCAGGGGTTCAGCACAAAGTCTAGAACACAAGATTGCTTCTTACAAATTCTGATCGATGATTAACCCGTAGGTTCTTCTCCTACTTATAGAATGTAGGAGGGAAAGTACAAATAGAAGACTCAAACTGAACTAAAGTATGAACAACAAGTAAAGATGACATTTGGCAATCATCCTCAACTAACTTCTTCTTAAGTGACACATGTATCACTTAACTAATAGAAAGGTTCCACATGACTTCAAGTAATGGTTGCAAAACCAATAACTTAGAAGTTTACAATTTCATCCGGGAACATAGAAAGTAGAAGAAGAAAGAAATAGAAGAAGTCATGCCAGCTGTAACATCTACATCTTCTTCTTGTTCTGATATCTGATATACTTGTCGAACACATAGTTCAGCATCTTTCCATCTGTTTTAGCTACTGCTTCCTTTTCTGTCCTGAATTGCAGCAATCCTTCATTCAACACTTTGCTGCATGCTTCCACTTCTTCCAAACTTGGCCCAAATCTCGCAATGTCTGCCTGCAGTGTCACCAGCCTACTGATAGAGTTCATCGTGAAAGGCTTGGTGGCTTTATCAATCCTCTTTTGCACCATCAGAAGAGAACCCTCCAGAGAATCATGCACCTCGTTAGAAACAATCCGCACGTATGAAGTAATACCTCCATCCACTCTTTCCTCAGTGAAAGAAATAATACTGTCCGGCAAATCTGATGTTCTACTCTCAAGCGCCTGCATCCTCTTCAGCAAAACTCTGCAGATCTCCAAACGGAAAGATACTGCAAACTCTAACTGCTTCCCCTTCTCAACTGATCCATCCGGCACAATTTGCTCTGCAACCAATACATCTCCCGGTAGCTTGTTGATCTCGGCCAAAACACTCAGGTTACTCTCTGCAACTGTAATTATTCCTTTTATGCTTTCTATCAGTTGCTTTAGTTGATTTTCTGCATCGTTCATAACCTTTAGGCGGGCTGGCACTTCCCCAAGTTGCACAGAAGCTTGACGAATAATCAGATCCTTCCATTCGTCAATAGCCTTTACTTGATTGCTCGCATCTTCCATTTCCTGCATAAGATGATCACTCACCTGCTCTGAAATGGGCTGAACGGAAGATTTAGCAACCTTGGCTATGATCTCACATAATTGAGATATTTGCTTCTGTAGCTCTTCTTTCTCCGCCTTTTCATTGTCAAGCCTAAGGAACAAAGCATCCAGCAATGTCTGCGTGTCCTGCTTCAATCCTTCAGTGGTAGCTTGACCGAGTGGTATTTTGGTCACTGTCACATCTTCTGCCGTGAGTTCCTCTTCTACCTTTCCTTCCGCCGGGATCGATATCTCAGCAAACTTCTCTCCCGAATCCTCGATGATCAACCTAGAAGTTGCTTTAGCAACTTTAGGCCTTCTGTCTCTTCCGCAGGATCTGAAGTAGGCAAGTCATGTTCCTCTAAGTTCATCTCTATTCTTGCTTCCGGAACCAACCGCAAGCTAACCATTCCGAGAAATTACTTCTCGGAGAATGAGAAGTTGCTGAGTGCGCTACTATTTCCCGCTCTGCATCCTCTCCATCAGAAAGTGCCACAGTATCATGGCTGCCATCCTCTGAGACGCCCAAGGACAAAGCTCTTTCGAACTCCGTCATCTGCAGCTTCAACACCTCCTCTGGAACAGGCGCTGAACGAAGTGGCTGAGGCGAGAAGACGAATGTCGCTGGATTTAGTGGAGGCATGGAAACATCCTGCTGCTGCGGTGCAATAGTTGGTGATTCACTAGGTACTGGAGAAGTCGGAGTCAAAGCTATGGTCGTAGAAATGGTCTTCTCTTTCTCTTGAGATCTTCTGCGTACTTTCAACTTCTCGGACCTTCTGCTGCTCTCTCCTTCATGCTTTCGCTTGAGGGAATCTTCTGTGCCGAAGTTGCCCGTGATTTGATTCATCAATACTTCATCAAGGCAGTATCCCCTCGTTAGCAGCCAGCTCGAAGTACTCACCAACACAGCTCCAGATCTTTCTTCTATTGTGCTGCAGCCGCCATTGCTATCCTGTAGTAGAGCTTTATCTCCTCCCATTTGATGGTAAGTGTCCAGTACCACGTTCCCATCATCTTTAAGATCCGCAGGTATCCGCGCTAGTCCAAAGTCAAATACTTGCTTTTGATGACTGCTGAAATCTTTCTTTCTGACCTCGTACTCACTTCTGCACTTCATCCAGAAATCTTCTAACGAAGGCACATGTGCGTACTCCTGGGAGATTGTCTTCCTGGCTATTCCAAATGGATCGAAATTAAGCCGCGCAGGGAAGAACTCTTGCTCATACTCGGACAACATTTGTGCTTCCATTCCTCGAGCTCTGTGAATGCTGATGCAACTGTAATATCCCACAGTGAGTGGGAAGTAGCCCGTAGACTTGTGCCGCTTCGACTGAAGGTCGTGTAACTCCACAAGTTGCCTGCTTAGCTCCATGGCAATCAATCTGTCACTCGGGTACCTTGGCATCTTTGTTGGTTCACCTGAAAAGCTCGTAACCCTGAGGTATGTGAAATCTGCAAACTGGATGAATATACTGCCAATCTTGGACACTGCTTCCCATGCTTCCTTGCTTACTCTGTGAGTCTTCAAGTCTTTGTCTAACCTGCAGATGAAATCGTAGAAGAAACCATCGTTGATCACTTTGAAGTCCTTCTCGCACGCAGGTGCAGTAAGCTGTGGGTAGCACTCGAAAATGGGATCCTTGGAAAGAATACCACATCTATCTAGCTTGGAAAAGACACCCTGTGAAGCTGCAGCATATACCAAGTATGAAGTCATTTTGAAGCTGAAGGTACGCTTTACGTTCCGCAGTTGCTCACCGATGTTGCTGCTAATAATTTCTGACCAACTGATTATAGAATCAACCTTGTTGATTTCAATGGTCCTGATGAAAGCATACATCCATGTCCGGAAAGTGTAGGCATTCGCTTCACCATTCAACCTGCATAGCAATTTGACAATATCATCCGCCTCCTGCACCAAATTGGATCGTGGAAGAGTTCTCGGGAACCTGGAAGGGGATCTAGGCTTCTTCATGAACCGGCTATTCATGATGCTCACACAATCAGCTCTATGCTTTTCCCACCTACTGTCAGCATCCTGAATGCTAATAGAAGTCACCACCTTTCGTACTGGAATCTTCAAACAATAATCGAAGAATTCTGCATCCAAACGAATTATTGTCTTTCCCGCAACATCACGCACTGATCTAGATGAAGGATGATAGGATCTAGCACACTCCATCACAAACTCTGGCAATTGGGCTGTACATGGGAAAGCTGCAGCTCGAATAATTCCGCTACTTTTGACCGCACGCATGAGTGAAGTCTTTCCAGCTCTGGATCTATCAATCAAATCAGAAAGAGGTTCTGGGCCTAGATCCGTGTCTCCTATGTCTGAAAGTTTAGAAGCAATGCATGAATCCATCGTGCTCTCTTTTTCATCTCCTTTTGCCATAGCTTTATCAATCTTTGTCTGAATAATTCTTTTTCTTCTAATTTGGCCTGCTTTCTTCAATACCAGTGCGAATCGGACAATTCTTCAGATTCGGAGGATATTTGCAATGTATTGGACATTGATAAATACTCCTTTTCTTTTATAAAGCACCTGTAATGAGTTCCTGCAATTTATTCAGACAAAAATGGCCACCGGAGCATGAATAGTGAATTTAAATTATAAAAATCTGCACTTTTCAAGCCTGCTGCCCCAAAAAATGGTGTTTAATTTGCACATAAAGAGATCATGAATCCTTTCAATCAACACCTGAGCTCCTTTAACACCTGTGAAAACAATTGTGCAGACGAAGATGAACCTTTTCCAAAGCATGCGCCAAATCTGGAAGCTTTTAGCCTTTGTTAGCACTTTGTCTCATGCAAAATCCTTCCTCTAATGGGGCGCACTTTTTCTCCTTGCTACAATTCTTTACCTGTGTGTTGAATAATAAATCCATATGGCTGCCCATGCTTATATAACCTTCATAATTCTATAATTAATAATTGCCCTAACAATTAAAGGCAATTAATTAATTAAAAATCATGCTTTTCTCTTTTAAAAATTGCATGTTTAAGGACAGCCATCCAATAAATTAAATTAATCCAATTTAATCCTTCACACAGCACTTAACTTTAGCCTCACAGTGTGCTTTGACCATAGCCACTGAAAATAGAAATTAATTTAATGATTTAATGCATTTAAAATCATTAAATAACTCCTAAATGGGGCGCACTTTTTCCAAGGAGAGGGGCAGCCACTAAATAAATTAAATTTAATTAATTTAATTGCTTTCTTTTAATCCTCCTTTGACTTTTCAACCTCCTCAAGCTTGGGCGCACTTTTTCCAAGGATAGAATTTATTAAAAATAATCAATTTAATTATTTTTATCCATCACCAAAGGGGGCGCACTTTTTTGCACATGTAATTCTATTTTTAAGAATTTTCACCATAATGGGATTCTTTACCCTGCAAGGTAGGCACCACAATCCCATGATCCACTTAAGTGATTTGACTTTTGCAATGGGATTCTTTACCCTGCAAGGTAGGCACTAAAATCCCATGATTTCACTTAAGTCACTTTCCTTTTATTATATCATGGGAATTTTCACCCTGCAAGGTAGGCAATAAATTCCCACCTGCCTGCGGCCTCTATTTTTCCCACTGCAGCTTAAGTGACTTTTATAACACGGGAAAAAGTACCCTGCCAGGCAGGTATACAATTCCCATCCTGCCTGCGGCTTATATTTTTCCCATCGCAGCTCAAATCCTTTGTTTTCCAAAAATGCGCCCATCCCGGGAGGGCTTTCTCTGTCACGACTTCGCTTTTTCCAGTGATCCGGACTCGATGATGACTTCCTCGGGCAAAATGTGCGTGTATGTTTTCCACCGGCTGCCCGGGCCAAAAATCGGGCTTACCGTGCGAAGGAGTTGTTCAGGAGAAATTTCACGAAAAGCGAACGGGACACCACAAAAACACGAAAAATTACCAAAAGTTACAAATAAAGCCCAAAACTTAAAATAAGTTAAAATCCTTCTGGTATATAGGAATAATAACATATTCGCTCATAACGGAGTTAAAACGGAGCGCAAATAGCCTCGTACGGGGCTCAAAATAATTAAATACAAATTTCCCGCAGACAAATCCCGACGATGAGAATAAAACAATTTTGGGCATCTGGGTATTTGGCGAAAAGGGCTAATATGGCTCTTCAGGATTATCTTGACGCAATACAGGAACTTTCAGGCAATAAAAACAACAAATGACCCACTATTTTAAAAGTACGAAATTTTTTCAAATTGGGTAGTCACAGATTTCGGGGTGAAATCTGAGTGACACCAGTTGGCTCCGTCTGTGGACATCTTTTTCTCTTGTCAGAATGACAAAGGGAAAAGATGAGATCCCAGCATCTCTGGTTTCGTATCTTGTCCTTTGGGCACGGGGTCAGGCAGACAAACACAACACAACACAACACCAAAACAAGACAAAACAAGGAAAAACAAACAAAGGTTTTATTTATGTACATACAGGTTTTACCCTGCTTCTCATGTTCGGAACAGCTTCAAGTGTTGCCCATTGAAAGGCAACGGCAATTCAACTCCATCCTGATGAGCAAGAATGAAGCTATCTGCTCCGGCGATCTTTTTGATTACAAAAGGCCCTTTCCATAGTGAATCGAACTTTCCATGCATGCCTTTTGTTTCTCTTCTTTTGTCCCATAAGAGGACCCAGTCATTAACTTCAAACTTTCTTTCCCTGGCATTTTTGTCGAAGATGACTTTCACCTTCCTCTGATGCTCTGTCAACCTATCTGCAACTTGAGTTTGTACTTCCCTCAATTCAGTCAGGTACATGATTCTTTTATCAATAGCATCCGTGAACGTGGAATCTTCCAGGGCTTTAGAAAGTCGTAGGGCAGGCAATTCCAAGGTGAGAGGCAGCTCTGTGTCTCTTCCATATAGCAGCTGAAATGGGGACATGCCTATCGCCCTCTTTGGTGTGATCCTATCGGCCCATAATGCATCAAACAACTTTTTATGCCAAGTCCTTTGATTTTCTGTTACAAGCTTGCGCACGATAGTTACCAAGTTCTTATTACTAGATTCAGCTTGACCATTCCCTTGTGGATAGTAGTTTGAGGAATGAACAAGTTGAATCCCATACGTGTAGCAGAATTCCACCAACTCCTCAGAAGAAAGATTCGGAGCGTTGTCTGCTACAATTTTGCTGGGTACGCCAAACCTGACAATAATATTTTCTTTTATAAAATTGCACACTTCGGCGGAAGTGGCATTCTTCACAGGAATAGCTTCTACCCACTTACTAAAATA